>ML769884.1:0-37729 GCA_009733575.1 Gymnopus androsaceus JB14
TGAGAGACACTCACGGAGATGCAGACGGAGGCGTTCACTAGCCTCCTCAGCATGCTCATAGGCCTCAGGGATCAGTACGACCATGGAAGGAGGGAGGAACGGATCTCCTGAACCAAGAACTCGACCCTGCGGGCGACCTCCGCCAAGAAAAGAGGCGGGACGAGCGGACTCGAGACGTCGTAAAGGCGTTAGACAGCTGGGAGAGTTCTTGACGATATTGCTCCACCTCAGTCACGAAGGAGAGCATTGTTTTCGGATGTACACCTCCTAGGGAATACGAACCACCGAGCTGAGCGACAAGGTCCAGATTACTCTCACGAAGGGAGCTAGCGGAGTCTTCCGCAGAAGCGAGCACGTTGACGAAGATGCTCACAAGTGCCCAGTACAAGTCGTGGATGAGTTGGGAAGTATTCCCAATCTCGACCTCACGACGAATGGCACGGTCAACCGGCCACACCACGACCCTCCTCCGACTTGCGCAACTCCAGTTCATACGCGAGCCTAAAATACCCTCCAAATCCTCGATTCGGGCAGCCGGATCCTACAGCAAGAAGGTGAATAAGAAGACTAGGAGAAAAAGCAGAAGAAAGGACGTACAGGATACCCGGGAACTACCAAAGCCTTGTAAGCCTTGGCCTGGGCAGCACTAGCAGCGGAGGCTGCAGCACTGTCCGCCAAAGCCCTAACCTCCCCTCAAGCAGTTCATATTCCACTTGACGGTTTTTTAGCATCCGCTCCTGCTCCGAGTTCAAACGACGAAGGTCGGCCAGTTGGGTTTCCAGATGCCGAGTCTGAACGACGGCCATCCGATTTCGCGCCCGCTCAGTCTCCAGATCCAATTGCGAGGAATTGAGACGCCTTTGCATGTCGGATAACTCTTGCTGAAGAGCTCCGACATCGTTTGTCTTAATACAGGCATGGGAGGCTAGGAGAAGAAGAGTTAGAATAAGGGTCGGAAGAAAAGGGAAAGAGGAAGGCGACATCTCACCAATGGCTCCCAATGAACCGGATGAATGGGGTTCAGCCGTTGGCTGTCACCATACGCATCCCGAAGATCCTTCATGGCAGGGTCGCGACCGGAGGCGATATCGAGATGAGCCCTGCTGTAGGCAGCCCCATCCAACCCGGGTCGCTCAAGTAACCTGGGAGGAGACCATGTCCGACGAGGGACAGGAGACCAACGGTCAATAGCAGGCACAGAGGGGACAGGCGGGACAGTCAAGGGGGAAAACGCGGAAGAGCGCTCAGGAGGAACGGATGGCGAAGCGGGAGAAGGAGCAGTAGTGGGGGCGGCAGCAGGGGCGGGCTGGGAACCTTGCGAGAAGGGGGAGATAATGTCGGGGGAAGACCCTGAGCACCAGGAGAGACCAGAGGAATAGTGGGAACGGGTCTGGGAGAAATGGCATGCGACGTGGAGGAACCAGCGTGCCGCTGTTGCCGTTGCTGAGCATCCAAACCTCTTTGTGACGACGTGCCTTCTTCTCTTTCCGCTCCTGCTCCCGCAAATCTTCTTCCCAATTCGCCTTCACCGCCCGTTTTCCCTTCCGCTGCTGCTCTAGCTCTAGACGACGCTTGGTCTCAGCCGCAGCAAGACGATGCATTCTCCTGGTCCTTGAAAAAGCGAGCTTTGCTCGCAGCAGCATTTTGAGCCTCCGTGGCCTCGAAAGCTTCCAGCTCACGGGCCAAATCCGACCCTGGAGGAATAATCGTGTCGCCAACTCGCAAAGGGACAGAGGGAGCTTGTGGACGATCAGATGGAACGGGACGTACGGGAGGAGGGATACGAATGGTGGGACCACGGACAATTCGTACCCCGTGGGGAGGAAGAGTAGAGGGAGGAGGAGCAGCGGACGGAAGAACGGTGGTACCTAGCTTACGAGGGGAGCTTCGGGACCCAGGAGCACGGGGCTCATAAGAAACACCCAGAGGGCTTACCCGACCATCAGATCGAGTAGGAGAGGACTGGAAGATCGACGATTTGACAATACGTCCGCGACCAGGAGGGCCAACACGATCGGCGGAAGGTGAGAGGGGGTCGTTGGGACGAGCAACGCGAGTGGACGAGCAACGTGCTGAATCGCTTCCTCGAGACTAGTGAAGAAGGAAGGGGGTTGACAATAGGAGTTGTAGGACCGGGAATTCAAACGAGCCATACGAGACTCAAATTGCTGCCGAGCCCAGGAGAGAGGGGCACCGAATCGACTAGGAAAAACCGAGTCAGGACCAAAAATCATAAGGAAGGGAAGAGGAACACGAACATGGCGAACAATCGATATCGATAGGCTATCCCGAGAGAACAACCCTTGTGGGCCTTCTGACAGGCGTCGCACACCAACTCGGTGCCACTGGCGGCACTACACATCTCCCCTTTACCTTCACAACGAGCGCAACGGTTCAAGCGCTTAGCAACATCACGCCACTCGAGATCCGTAACATCAACGTCGAAGGAATGTCCGCCAAGTTGGAAGACGGCCTTCAACGCTTCATCGATTTCCGCAGAAGTCGCAGTCTGCCAGGAAACGGGACGTAGAGGAGAGACGACAATGGGGATACGATGCTCAGACATCGAAGGTTCGACAGTGGTAGGACGGTGGGAGGAAGGAGAGGAAGGCGAAGGGTTCGGGGACGGGGACCGTTTGGTCTTTTTGCGAGGGGAAGCGTCGGAAGGAGAAGAAGTCCTTTTGGGAGGCATTTCGAGAGTGTACAACAAAGAGGATAGGGAAGAAGTGAGAATGAGAAGTCGAACATAAACTTTTCAAACTATTTGTTGGCGCGTGTGGGTCCAACGGCGATCACGTCATTCTAGAACCCGCGATCCGCCAATTAACACGCAAACCCAATCTAGATGCTAGGGGCCTTAGATGGGGGGGTAATGTCATGCCCTGTACCACCTATTTCACTATCTTCAACCCTCTAACCCTCCCGATCCTATGCATAACCTACCCTACCGACCCGACAACCGCCCGCTAAGTCCACTACGTATCTCAGCTACTTCCGTACATGCTTACTACTCACCAATCCCACATCCCGCATGTATATAATCCGTAAACTCCCTTGGAGGATCCCTGGTCTTGATATTAACTTGTTTACCTCCCGTATCTCTTGTTTTCTCTCTATTTTCTTATACTCTTGTCAATTCATCTATTTTTCTCAATACACGCTTGTTCTGGCTTCCGCTTTTCGACTCACGCGTCGACTTGACTACCAGCAAGCTCATACAACAATCAGACTCGCCGCCGTCGAACTATTCGACGTCGGCTCACACAACTAGACTCGGAACTCGCATTCGGGAGCTTTGGCATTCCCAATCCACCCGCTTCTCACTACTAGTCTTCGACTAGTCCACCCGCACGCATATTCGATCGCGGATCTCGCCCGCCTTTTATACTAAAGGCCTCAAGGCTACTTTCAGTACCTTTCCCTAAGACCGTCGACCCCGGTCTTACACCAACATGCTATTTCTGGGTATGTTTTTATGTTGAATGGCGTCACAGTATCTTGGTCATCGAAAGGACAGGATACCATTTCTTTATCCACCACGGAAGCCGAGTATATCACTTTGACCCATGCAGCAAAGGAAGCAATCTGGCTTAGTAATCTTTTATCGGAAATCTTTGGTCCCATTACTCATGCAATCCCTATTATGTCAGACAATCAGTCCACCATTGCATTGGCGAAGGATGATTGTTTTCATGCCAGGACCAAACACATTGATATCCAATACCACTTCATCCGCTATGTCATCAAGGAAGGTAAAATTCGTCTTACTTACTGCCCCACCAAAAACATGACGGCAGACATCTTCACCAAAGCCTTACCTTTGATGAAAGCCAAACACTTTGCAGCATCCATGGGATTAGCAAAGGTTTGAAGGGGAGTGTTGGAATATCAAAGGTAAATATATCTTATCGAACTATACATGGAACACTTTCTTGTAGTATCCACTTGTTTGTATCACCATCCCATACACTCCACTGTTATCATCTCGCAGACTCCACTCAGTCTCTCACCATATCCACTTACTCTCTCGTAGTACCCACTTTACCATATGGACAGTAGCCACAAGTATTCACGCAGTAGCCACCTGCCCGATATATTGTTTGTACATAGGACTGTATAAAAAGCCTAGTACCATACCCTGTAATAACACCATCATCCCCCATCAATCTGTGTGATCGCTACTACTAAGTCCTGTGTGGACTTATTGCTGCTACTTCCTATTTAGGAATATAACTCTAATATTGGCTGCAAGCGTGGGAAAAAACAAGTTAACTTGACTGAATTGAACAAGTTAGCGAAACAAGTTACTTTGCTCACACTCTGTGATTTCATGCATTCTTATGTTCTTTGAACTGACAGTTTCCGCATAGCGCAGGTTGCATTAATTGGACATCTGGTCTGGACAGCACAAAATGCAAGTGGTAAATGTAGTGATGATATTCAATCTATATGTATCCGGGAACTCCAGCCACACAACTTTCTCCATCCCAACAAGGAAACAATAGTTGATGCCATTTGTAGGCTTACAGGGTGAGGAAAAGGCTGCAGCAAACGGGATGAAGGCAGTACATTGATGCACTTAATCTGGTGCAATGTATTGATACCAGGAATCAAAGCCATGTATCACTTCATGGTACCAACCATGACCTCGCGGAAGCTAGCTCACATTAATATGGTGAAACTTCCACTACACAGTTCAGTGTATGCTACAGAGTACACTATGGAGTATGCTATGCTGCCACTAGGCTGCCGCCTAGATGAAGTTTGTTAGTTCAGCATTTCCCTGAAAAGGCTGCTGAAATGGAATGATTCACTCAGCTTCTGAAAGATTTTCAGGTAGCCTTTCAGCCCAGCCGAAGGTGATTGTTTTGGCTTCTGTCCGAAACAATAGGCTTCAGATCCTAGCTGAAGGTTCCCACTTCAGATGGACCAAAAACTTCTATTTCATTTGTTCAACGAAATATATATTTTCTCTAGTCAACCAAAAATTCACATTTTGCCTATGTTCTGAAAGTATTTACTTCACATTACACTTCAGCCTGGCTGAAGCATAATGATTGGCAGTGTGACTGTGACTGAGTGAAATATATATATATTTGGGCATACATAAGCTTTCGTTGATTACACCAACTCCACTAACTCCCTTCAAATACTTGAGGAAGATTCCCAGTGTTCGGGGTTGGCGACTGGCGACGAATAAAGCCAGAAGATGATCATGATGGTGAAGGAGTCACCGGGCTGATCCGGCCCTTAAGTTGCGACACACTACGCGCACATGATGGAGAAGGATTGTTTTCCTAAACGCATCACCATCTTCGCGTTCTCAGGCTTAAAAAGTGAGCTCGCGTCTCGTTTCTTTGAATGATTAATCATATCGGCTCCTAGCATTAAAATGTGTTGTAAAAACTGCGCCGAAGGCTCTTTTAAACCTCGAATCTCCATCAGCGCTATGCAGGAGACTATTCGAGCTCATCGTGGAGTGCCGACGCGAGACTTGAACTACTCAATGATGAGAGACGTTCATATTAGCGGAGAGGAAGATATCGCGGATTATACCGCCGAAATATACCGCCTTCAATGCCTCATTACACTCATGCAGCACAAAAGGGACCGCTTGGTTGTGCATTTGAGAGACTATTCCGCCCTTGTCTCTCCAATTCGTCGAGTTCCCAACGAAGTTCTATGTGTTATCTTTGGGCATTATTGCAGGTCGTATAAAACCGCTCGTGCACCGGTTAAACTCGTCTCCATATGCTCTCATTGGCGATCTGTCGTCACTTCTACACCGTCACTTTGGTCAATTTTCACATTCCGTTATATCCCCGGTCATCCCCCACAACTTCCTCTCATCGAATTGTTTTTGGATCGATCCCGACAACAGCCTCTGGAAATCGTGTTTGAGTTTACTCTTGCCAGCAGTTTCCACTGGCAGTTGCAGGAGATGCTCGAGGATCCGGCGTTTCAGGCTCTCGCGAGTCAGGCTCATCGATGGAAGGACGTCACGATATCCGGAGATTATGGGTTGCTTCTCAAACATCCCGCGATTGCCTCTTGTCCAGCTCTCGGAACTCTGTCTATATTCTCACTTAACAGAGTCGGTACCGCCCAAACTTCGTTCCTTCGCTGCCTTGAGCCCATTTGCCAAGTTTAGTGCAGATCCCGCTTTCCCGTGATCCCAGCTCACGGAACTTTCCCTGAAGAGCTATAGCAGCAGTATTCCTCAATTCCTGGAAGCGTGTACTAATTTGACGACTTTACACGTTTCCCTCAATCTCGATTCACGATATCCGGAGGGCTCACCCCTCTCGACTATCCACGAAGGACTCCAGGCGTTCACTGTCTCCTTCGCACAAGGGGATGCTTGCGGTGACTGTGAAGATATCGTCGCCAAGGTTTTAAATCAACTCTCATTTCCCAACCTCGTGTCCTGTACATTCATGGCCGAGATGCATCCCATCATTTCCTGGGCCCCCGATGCACTAAATGCACTGACGGGCTTCATCGATAGATCCGGAAATAATCTCCAAATTCTCTCCCTCACCGATCTCTGTATTTTCGACTCTGACCTGGCCGCCATCCTTCAAAAAGTGCCGTCCGTCGTAGAGCTCACCCTTGGCGATTGTCGACTTGATAAAAAGAATCTCGAGGAGGACGAAGCCGCGGATGAAGACGACTCTCACTCTACAGTCTCTTCTGCCCTTCTAAAGGGCCTCCATGCATTCCGACGACCAGACGCGCTTTCAGCTGATCCAAACCCGATTCTTCCAAACCTGCGACGGCCATATCTTCATGTCTTTGACGAGTTTGACGGGGATGTTTTCAGAGAGACGATCACTTCTCGATGGATTCCATCGGAAGATTATGCGGAGGAACTTGGGGTCAAATGTCTTCAAAAAGTTGAGCTTCACCTAGGAGATGAACGTTATCCAGTTTTCGATGTTTCCTCAATCTTGAACCAAACGTTCACTTTGAAATCCTTTAGGAAACAGGGTATGATCGTAGATATTATTTGCTCTGGGCATTACCTAGACGTGTACCATTGAGTTGCTTTCCTACAATATTTTGTCTTCGCATATATAACATAGATCTGAAATTCTTACTTACATCAATGAGCCTCAAGTTTCAACATTTTTCAGTTCTGCGTCTTTACGCTGGTCAGGATATTGAGTGCTGAGCGCTGAGCGCTGAGCACCCGTTTCAAGCTCATATTCGTCCCTCGTGCGTTGAAAAGACATAGCCGCCGCAAAAAATAAACAGATTTAAATCCGATAGTCGGTTCCTGATTCGCCACCTCTGGAGACTCAGGAGACCTATGTCAGCGCCTTACGGGCCAGCGATGGCTTATATCCAGAGGTCTTGATGTGCTCGAACTTGCTCAATTTCCTCCGCTGGTCGAGATATTGGACTTGGGATTCTTTTGCCGGTGCTTACGCCTTTGATATCTTTGATAGCAATTATGACAAACTCGGAAACGCCCTTGTTACATTACCCCGAGAGTGTCAGAGATCTCGAAAAACGCGGTAGAACTCTGACCTGCTCCAGTACATCCACTAGCAGTAGTAGCGACAGTGATTCTAGTCGCTCCAGCACGTCCAGTCGCAGGCCGTCCATCAAGATTGAGGACACAGGCCTGTCCGTCGAGATCACTGACTGGAACGGAGGCTTTATTTATGAGGGTATAACTACGAAGCAAGCTGTAAGTGTATTCACACCGCAGCTGATCAGTTTGCTGATGAAGTACTCACTACTCTAGGTTGATTATTGCGAAAGTTTTTATCTCTAGAGCCATCGGGGGGATTACCAGCGTCCACTCCCAGCTGTACGTCCTTTAGGGTTTGGTGATAACATTTTCCAAGTCATCTAGTATCAGCCTGAAGGCGCTTCGACATCATCGACATCCTCCAATAGGTTAGTAGATATCGCTGGTGATGGCGGATGATAGTGCTGTTTCGCAAGGTGGCGGCGTCTTACTCAGGTGTAGGACATGCTAGATTCATGACATTTTTCTGGCAGGGCGTCAGCCTTCTGCGTAGCACTGGCAGGTTCACACACTGAATGAAGGAAGAAAAATTGACGCTGGAAAGACGGCAAGCGCTTGCCACAGGACGCCTCTTACATTTCATCTGTTCCACACAACTTCCACATCGCTATTCATTTTATTCACGGGCAATATACGCTCCCTTGCTAGCGGCTAAACTTACAACGACACTGAATCAACAAGGACGAATTCACTTGGTCAGTTCAGGTGTGGAAACATATCGATATTGTTCCATCGGCCGCGGCGGAGCTCAGTTATAACCTCCCTGAATCGTTTCTCAAACTAAGGAAGGTTCATTCAGGCCTACTCATAGTCGAGCTGTACCACATTTCCAGGTGGCAGTTCACTGAAAGTGGGATGCGAAACACATGAACGATTCCAAAGAAGCCGCTACATTAGCATGCAAATTCTCAGCCTAGATCCTTGGTGGGAGCTCGTTATCTTTTCTGTTTTCATTTTCCAACATCAAACATTCATCTTTACGTTTTTCTCCGATAATCATTTTGATGAGAACCAACTAAAACTATCGGCCTCACGACCAAATCAAGAGGGTCCAAATGATATCGTCTGATTATTTAGTGTGGTGCTCTTTCTAGTTCTTCCAAGTTCGCTCACACCTCCTTTGTAGCATCATCGCCTGGTCAACACGATGAGCCAAAACAGTGCTGAAGAGCATGAGCACGCAGTGATTTTGCTCTATCATAGCGGTCATGTCATAGCTGTTATACCGCAGACGCTTGTATACGGTGAGTTGTCTAGTCAGTGCACTTTTTGCTGGATTGTTGACATTTCATAGGAATATACGCCGTCTTGATTCCTGTTTCTTCCTATATCATGTTGTAAGCAGGCTCTTGGTCATATTGCTTCCACGAAACAGATTCTGACATAGGCTCACTAGCCATAGGGGACTCGCTACAAGAGCGCGAAAGATCTTGTTCGGTATAACAATCTTTATGTTCTTATTATCAACAGCATACTGGATTGCTTCGATTTCGACGTTGATTCAACTAATTCAAGCATGGTTTCTATCTGTCGATCCTGATACTCAAACAGCGCCAAACTATCTACCGTTGTTCAATGCGTTAGTCTATGTGAACGTGCGTTGTTCTCACTAAAAATTCTCCACTCAAGTTGACGTGTTATTCTTCCATGATAGTATATCCTCACAGATGGAGTAGTAGTCTGGCGTGCATGGGTGTTATGTGCGGGTGATGGAAGGAAAGCTTTAACGATGTGCTTATTTATGCTCTCCCTAGTTACAAGTGAGCAAGAGAAATATCTTCCTCTGTTCCCGGCTAATTTTTCACTTCTTAGTCTCCGCAACCGCCACCATCGCCATTCGCATTGCTATCATGGCCATCAATACACAAGCCGGGGAACTGTTCGATCAGCTCAATCACGGAATCAATGTTACGCAGGTGGCGACGCTAGTGTTGTCTCTTTTAACCAACTCACTGGCTACATTTTTGATTTCATTGAAGGCATGGTCAGTAGATGTCCTTCATACCAAGACCATCGGATATCCGACTCTTGATTCTACAGGAGAAGCCGAACTGAAATTCGAGACAACTTGAGTGCCTCCGTTGATAGTCATTCAAGAGGAGAAAAGATATTCGCTCTCCTGCATCGAGACGGGGGTGATATACTCCCTATCCTGCGTACGTCTCTCCCCATTTACAGAAAGAATCTGACGCTAATACTCTGCAGCTCACTGTACTTGTAGCCACTCTCATACCTTTGAAAGAAGGGTCATTAGGGGACTTGTATACGCCTGTTAACGCTCAGCTCGCTGTACGTGGATTATGTTATCCTCTTTACTACATACGCCTTATCGTGAGCATATAGGGAATCTATCCTGTCGTCGTTCTTCTCCTCATAACTCAAAACCGCACTCTCGACAGTACAGTCCGCGCCTTTGCTTCCGGGGTCGAACAAACCGGCTTGCACTACAATGACAATGACACTGGCACCACATTGGGTGCAATGAGATTCCAGCGTCGATCCGCGATGTCCACTGCAAGTGACATGTTGGATCGTTCAGGTACTTTCAACAGTGCAAATATTTGGAACGATGACAGTCGTCACAAGCCTGGAGTAATACTTCTGCCAATTCCTTCCCCGAACATTATATGGAAGGAGGGTGAGGTGTGATAACGCAGCTGATCGTATTTACATTATCGCTAGTCGGTACTACTTTGTTCTAATATAGGTGTATTTTATGTATTTCTGTGGGTTTGCGCAACAACATTTCTGTTAGAGGGTTGACTATAGGAAAAAACTATTTCACTTCACCTTCAAGCATGTCCCGATTCGGCACGTCCATCTTGCCAAATGGCTATTCGCAAATACCATGAGGATGCCAAAGGATGAAGGGTGTCTAGCGCTATGGATCAGTATTACTGGTCGTACAAGATATCGATCATATTGAAAGCAGATCCAACATTACACCAGCCAGAGATGGGTTTGCGTTCGTAGGATTATTATGTGTATTGTCGGAATTCGCGGCTGTCATCCATGACGAACAGAACCACTTCGAGTGGAATGGATGCCAGCAACTTCATGAACCCGAATTAGCGAGAGAGAGGTCTACATAAAATGACAGATTTCCAAAAACGTGAGTTTATGACTCGGAAGGAGTCAACTCGAACTCGACCATAACGGAAAACGAACATACTTGAGGCAATGCATGATCAAGAAATCCTTGTACCCAACCATGATAGAGATGTCGCTTCAGAGATAGATTTGGAGGTATTGTAGCTTTGTAATGGATGAAAAGTGCGACGACTATTACAAACGTCTCTGTTATCGAACTACGAGAAAGATAAGTCACCTTCAGCGGGTGTATAGTACTATTGGCGCACCTAGTGTCATGGCGAGCCTTGCCTTCGCCAAAGGGAGGTGCGATATGACCATATCGCTTTCCGTAGGCAATGGTGGGTAATTCATCTAAGCAAGGAGGTATCAGCATGTGCAGGCCTGAGCGTAATGAAACGCACCAAGTCGCAGCAAGGAATATCAGCTTCGCTGGCAAAAGTTACTATAGAAGCCTTTGCGTCCACTCCATCGTTCTCGTTACTTCCTTTATAACCCTCATCATCTCTTCTAATTTGACTTTCATCCTCTCATTTGTATCATGCTCCCGATCAAGCAACTCCCCCAAAGTCTCTTCATGGAATGGCAATTCCATGAATTCAAGCACCATTAAGAACCTTCGCTGGTCCTCCAAATAGATTGCAATGAGCTTCATTTGATCTTCAAGATCTTCTAGCTGTCGCGAATATCGTTCAAGCAGCCAGTCTCTGCATTTCGTGCGACACTGCGAGAAGATATCGTAGGAAAAGACAAAAAGGCAAAGACACAGGGTGAATTGGGCGGTGATTCGAGGAACTTTGGGCGAGAGAGACCATAATCTGGTCAGGCCAAATGTAGGGGAGGCAGGTGCGAAGAATATCCGGCTTGACTGTACCAAAAATGATATGCGCGATGGCTGCATAGTGAACGTAAGAGTTGAAAACAACGAACGCCGAAGTTATTATAAGCCTGAACAAGCGCCGTGGCATCGACTTCAATACAAAAGTGAAAACAAAATATTCCAACTGTAAATAACACTGGGTACCATCTATATTTCCTTCCGACCTCCTTCCTCTCAAGATATCAAGCCTCCTCAATCACCGCTTCCCTTAGTCCATTCTTTTCAATCATGTTGAACAATAATACGCCATTCAAACTGTTTTCAAAGAACATATTAAGTTCAATAGCGCGTAATGAGTGTAGACAAGTCAGAGTTGACATCGTCTGGTCGTTCTTGATATCCATCACGTGTAAAAGGGAAGAGCCAGGAAGATCATTGTAGATCGTCAGCTTGAGATGCTCGATGTGGCGGAGATTCTCTTTAATGGACTGGTAGAAATCATCCTGCAAGGAAATAGATAAGTCATTAAGAACTGAGATAGCGGACAGTCCTTACCATCGAACCATCGTCCGGATACAAGTGGCAGAAGCACTCCAGATATATCAAATTGGGGCAAGTTGGGAGAAGAGTTTTGAAAACATAGAGCGTAAGTCCACGGCGATCCCACTCATCGGTCCAAGAATCCTCGCTTATCGTGAGGCTTTGCAAATGCCGCATCTCCTTGAGCGTATTTCCAAATTCAACCAATTCCTCATCACGCTCGGTGTCCAGATGCAGAACGAGGGTGGTCAGCCTGTGGTACGCTTCAAGAGACAAGGAATTCCGGTAGTAAAACAGGCCCTCAAAGGACCTGAGAAACGGAAATGCGCTAGTGGGGAGTGGTCTAGGATGATAAATACATCTGAAACTCTCTACTTTGCGATGGTTGAGCAGAAATTCATCCCAGTCGGCATCCAGACCAGAGGCAGGATAGCCTATGTCTAGAATACGTAGCTTTGGAAACCGGAGCGAATTCAACACAGATGTGATCTGCGCAGCTGAAGAACTTTCTGGATATGGGATGTTAATAGAGAATTTCGTCAGGTTAGGGCAGGTTTCGCCGATCTGCTGAAGCACTTGGGCGATGTAGACTGGTTTCAGAGCTACACGAAGCGATTAATAATCGTTGGTAAATGATCTTGGGATACATACGGGAATAGTCCTGTAAAGCCAAGTCCAACTCAAGGCATGTGAGAGAGGCCCGCCGCATGTAGCTTTCTAGAACAATTATTTTAAGTGTCAAAAATTGAGAGAGAGAGAGAGAGATTAACATTACGCACAAGTATAACCAAGCAAACGCTGATGTTCTCCTTGGGAAATTCACACCGAATAGTCACGTCACACAGCCTGGTGAACATGGAAAGATTTACATTGCCAAGCATCTCCGAAAATGACAAAATTGGGCAGTCAAGCCTGAAAATACGCAAGCCAGACCCGTGTGAGGAGATATTTGCCATAGCGCGAACGAAATCCTGGCGAAAACTGTTCAGAGAGTTGCTCTGTTGCTCTTCCGATTGATCAACATCGACATGGTAGATCAACCCAAGCTCCCTCACAAACGACGCCGGATGCAGTCCATTCAAAGGGATCCTAGATTCCTGCGAAGTCGCAAGTGTGGGCAAGGCGGCTATGTCCAGTGTTCGATAGAGAAAAGGGTTGAATATCTCGTAACACCGTTTGGACTGCTGAGAAAGAAGCGAGAGCTCATGAGGAGTTTCGCAGGATTCGGCAATGAGCCCACATATCTCGACGGGAAATCGCTCGAGGAAGTTCATTGGTGGTAGTTGCAGAAGTTAGTTGATTAAGCGCTCATTCGGGCCCTAAATAAACGTCACACACGTGATCTGTGACGCAACGCGTCTCGATTGTTCAACGTGTCTATTGATTGAATGATCGACGCACCCTAGATACGTGAATTTGCCCAAATCTTAGATGGTCAAATGAAAGCAAGAAGCACAACTGTAGTGAAGCATTTATACATCGTTTTAACGATCGTCTTCATAAGAGACTGTGAAGTGTCTTCAGACTTTTTTAATCTGTAGGATTCCCCATTTTGAATGTAGGCCTAGACTCGGCTCTCTAGTAATCATGAGATTTAGATTCACATCCTAAAGCTCAGATCTCAGGCTCCCAGTACTAAGATAGATAGATAGATAGATAGGACCCGTAACCGCGGTAGATGATTGATTGTTCATACGGTATCCGTGTTTTGCTATTCAAGTTGAGTTAAGCGGTCCAAAACAGGCGCTTTCAGTCTGTGCGTCGATATCAGTTGAAAGTTATTCCACGGACATATTCGCAGTTATTCAATCAAGGTGCAGTTACAAAGATTCTGTTTGTGAGGGCGCAGAGGAGTGCAAGCGTACATCAAGTCGTGGAGAGGAGATACTATGATCGATATGTAACATCTTTTGTAGATCATACAACTATTAACACATTGCTATAACACAAGTTATCAAATAGATAGGTGCAAGAAATGGAATGCAAGCTCAAAAGGTCATTTCGAACCAGCAAATGCAAGTGCGGGGAGGGCAGGAGTCCCAAGTAATTTTTCTAATATTATACACATCTCAGCGCAAGCTTCGACACGGAGCCTCTTGGTCTACTTTCTTCGAAGACTTGCCCAAGCAGTACTGGTCGGCTGGTCGACGGATAGCCTTTCCTTCCTTGTTGCGGTAGAAGAGAACGTCGCCTTCATCCTCAACAAACTGGCAGTCATTGTAGTTGTCCCAAAGGGCCTTGAACACTGGCTTATCAGACCATACGTAGTGGTCGCCGATGAAAGCCTTGAGGTACTCGGTACCTTCTGGGCCATGGTAGAAGGGCATCTTTGGGAAAAACTAATCTCGCGAAAAGGTAAGAAAGATTTGGAGCAAACAGTTCGAGACCATGACTTACGTGGTGGATGACATGAAAGTGGGCAACATCGTGCAAGAAGAAGCGTCCTTGCCAGCCGAGGAAAGGTCTGTCAACCGTCGCAGCTGCGCCGCGCTGGAAATTCCACTCCTTTCCGCGGTAATGAGGCATGATAGGGTCGGTGTGGTGGAGGTACGTGATCATGATAACTGGGAAAAGATAGAAGACGTGAATCAGTACGATAATCAAGATTTTACTTTTACTTTTTGCAAAAGCATCCGAAAAGTTGGATGCTTTTAAGAAAATCAGGTACGATGGAAAAGGGACGCTCACACCAGTGGAGTGACGAGGAGCCAAGGGAGGCCGTAATACTTGAATGTGTCGGCAGCTCCCCATATTTGGCACGACTTCCAGACTCCCCAGATCATGAGCGCTATACCAGCATTGGAGATCATAACGATTCCACGTTGGCTCTTTGTGAATAGGATGGAGTTGGCTGATCCTCCGTGAGCTGACGAGATACTGACCATCAGATTGAAGAGCAAAACTCACGATTGAAGTGGTTAGTGTGTTTTGGATAGTGCTTCTGGCCAGAGACGTTGAAAACTATTGATGAAGTTAGAAACCAAGAGCCTAAACAACGAGTGTGATCTACACTTACGCAAGTACGCGGGGAAAGCAAGGAGTTGCTGCCTGACCAGCATGTAGAGTGTATAGATAGGGGTGTCACCGAACAGCTCGTCCCAGTCGAGAGGTTCGAATGGTTCCTTCTCTGGAGGAATTCCAAGATCACTGCGCGTTTTGGGCACGTATACCTCATCTCTCTCCATCGAAGCGTGGTTGCTGTGGTGGCGATGATGCGAGATTCTCCAGCTGAAGAACGGAGTCCAGAGGAATGTGTGTGTAATCTGAGAAGAATCGTAAGTATAAGCGTTCGAAGCTGTCGATCACGATAACTCACAAAGCCGAGAATGTCGTTGACCCATTGGTTCTCAGAGAACGCTCCGTGGCCGCACTATAAGGTTCATAAGAATGGATCAATACGGTAAAGCTTCTCGGAACTGAAAGTAAGGTTGTACCTCATGCCCGATGACCCAGATACCAGTGAAAACTAGACCTTGGAACCACCAGCTGATGATGAAATTGAGTACGAGGTAGGAGTAAACCCTAGTCATATCACTCACTAAACACCCCATGCAGCCCATCGAGCGACTTCGGCGCCGATAGGAGAGAGCTTTTGTATAACTTCGACCTTGGCGAAGTATGGATCAATAAAAGTAGCAGCAGTCCAAAGAGCGGTCGTCATAAGTCATATCGCGCGCAAAGTAGCGAAGACCGCGAGCGGTGTCGACGCTTGAACAACCGAGCAGGAATGGCATCCCTTATCTCCTTCAAGGACCTGGGGCGCTTCATAAGGAGAAACGTTTGAACGAAATTCAGAATGTGATATTTACCAAGGCATGGGTTCATATTGAGGGAGGTCTGCTTCGCAGTAGAGGTCTTTTGCGTGAGCTGTCGTTGCACCCATTGTTATGCTCTAACGCGGTCTCGCCGAGTAGAGCTTGTACTTTGGTGGAAATTCGATGCTCGTATTTATAAAGAAGACCCCGTGGGTCGAAGCGGCTATGTAATGTCATTGAAGAGCTTCCCAAAGAAATCGGGTTTGAGATCTGGTAGGTGAAGACCGCCATGCTACTAGGAACACAGGTATGAAATGTCCAAGTCAACTTGGTTGGTATGGACTGTGCAAAAACAAAGTGAGCTGGTCTCTATGCGGGCAGACTGAAGTGTTACCTCAATAACACACCCGAAAATCATCATTCTGGTTGGGCGGCAGTAGATGATCTAATGATGCGTGCATACCTACCTATACGATACTTACTTACATGTGTTACCTGGAGCCATGTCGCGACGAGTGTTGGACTGGTGAATCTTGAATGGCAACAGGCTCAAAAGGAATAGGAGTCTGGGCTATTGCAGGTAATCCGAAGCTCTCTAGCGACGATTCTTGCGCTAACAATGACAGCCTCCTAGACTGCTTTAAGGCCCAAGCTTGAAGTACCAAACGGACGATCCAGTTCAAACAAGGAACCTAATGGTCACCTCACCCGAAAACCTAGGACAAGCCCCCGATTTCCTTAAATCGATTTTTTCTATTCGGTAACAAGCTAAATTGAAGAGGTAGCCAGAGTTACAGAGCAGATGGAGAGAGAAACGAGATCACGTAACCGCGGCATTTTTGTACTGAAGCTTCCTTCCGTTCTTACCTCCATGATGATTGGATGTCAAGCTCACGAGCTCCGAGATACCTCGCATTATAAAACCAGTGTTCTCCATGGGGCCTCTTTAGTCCAACTTTCCGCCTCTAGCGCGCAGCTTGAAGCATGCTTTCTTTATTCAAAGACTCGCCTGAATATGAAGCGAGGAAAGCAAGACCTTTCTCTCCCACTAAAGTTGGTCGAATCCTATCTCTTCGCGGGAACATTTGAAACAAATATTAACGTTGACTCAGATCACGATCGCTCAAGTTCATGCCACCGTGCCCAAGCACTTGTTCGAAAAAAGCTTCTTCAAAGGTACGTACTGCTTCAAAGTTGAAGGCAGCTGATTTTTTAACTTGCTTTGGGGCAGCCTCATTCTACATTGCACGCGATGTGATATCTGCTGTAGCTCTGTATAAGCTTGGATGGAAAATTGAACCTCTCGCTGTTAGTCTTGTCAATGCCTGTGGTGCCCCCTCGTTCGCTGGTACGATCGCCTAAATGGGGCGGCTGGGCTATCTATTGGGATCTGCCAGAGCGTCGTTCTCGCTGGCTGGTGGTGCATGGCTCACGAGGCCGGCCATGGTAACGTCTCGAACTACAAATGGCTCAACAACTTGACAGGATATCTGCTTCACACTGTAAGCACATAATATCTCTTTAATCGATGAAAGATGAACAACGTTCTTTCAAGTTTGTTCTTACACCGTACTTCGCTTGGAAATCAACGCACCACGCCCACCACAAGGCTACTGTTTCCATAGAGCGCGACGAGAACTATGTTCCTCAAACTAGATCCGATTTCGGTCTCCCGCCAGAGTCGACTGCCCGCCTCGTTGATTATCATGAGCTTTTCGAGGAAACTCCTATATACACCGTGGCGCGCATGCTGCTCATGCAGCTTCTCGGCTGGCAAATATACTTGACTCTGGACACTATGGGATCGCCCAGACATCCCAAGGGCACCAACGTATGTAACGACGCGCATCCTTTCTGATTATCTTTATTGAATTAATTTCAGCACTTCAGCCCTTCTTCTGCGCTATTTAAACCTCATGAGCGCAACGGAATCATTGCCTCAAATGTTGGATTGACCGTTATGAGCTGCATCCTCTACATGTGGACCCAAACCGTCGGTGTTCCGGCCTTCCTCAAGCTATACTTTGTTCCTTACATCGTACGGTGCTTTGGCGACTCATATCACTTCTCTCATTGATGACTCATTTTAGCTATTGAATCATTGGATTGTTATGCTCACCTACCTTCACCACTCTGACCCGACCATTCCCATGTACAGGAATCGTCAGTGGTCGTACCTTCGAGGTGCTCTTTCGACTGTTGACAGGCCGCTCCTTGGCTGGGCAGGACGTGTATACTTCCACAATGTCAGCCACGATCATGTATGTCTTCTACCTTGCTCTACAAGCCGGATGCTGAGATTTGTTTACCCAGATTGCTCACCATCTCTTTTCAAACATCGCCTGGTATAACCAGCCGTATGTTACTGAAGAGCTCAAGAAGTTATTGGGAGAAGAATACAACTCTGACTCTACGGTAAGAAATTTGTGCACCTTGCCTGATAGCGTTTGATCAATTGTTTGAATCATTAGAATACTTTCCGCGCTTTATACCGAACCTTCACTCAGTGCTGCTTTATTGAAGACGAGGGCGACATCGTTTTCTACAAGAACAAGGATGGAAAGGCTGCCCGGAAGCTTGCTCCCGACGCTCTAGACCGCCCAACTGTCGCCGCCAAGAAAATAGATTGAAGAGTGCATGTAAGTCGTCACCGTACTAGTAGAACATGGTTTCCTCTCAAATAACTTCATTGCGAATAAGTTTTGTGTTCGAGTGAGGGTTTTTTGCGGATCACATGCGAAGTAGGGCAAGCATTCTGAGCGACGTAAATAGAATTATAAGGTGGTGATTCGGTGCAAGATGAGCTTCGACTAAAGGATGAACAAGCCAAGATCGATCGCCAAATAAAGTTGCATTTTCATGAGGCAGATTTACATTATAAGGGACACTTTTATATAAATCTAAACCAAGTATACGTACTTAGAGCAGCTACTCAACATTCGCAGAGGTCAAGACCTTGATTAAATGAACAGGGCCTATTAGGCCTCGTCTTTCGCCTCTCTTCTGTTACTATTAGGTCTGGAACATGCAGAAGTACTATCTAATCTTCAGATCAACGCGCGCATTCAAGAACGAATAAGGTTGAGTAAGACAATTGCCGTGAATGCCTGCCTCGAGAACGGTTCAACAGAAGTGACTCGCTAATAATACCAGTTCGGGATGCATAAACGACATTCCATTCTATCGCATCAGCCTTGCACACTTGACAGTGCCAAGAGGATCCCTTTAGCACCGGTGGGATGGCTACGACGGTTGCAAGGCAAGAAACACGACGCAGTGGACACCCGCCTCTCAACACTCTGCTGGATCGAGAATCACATACTGATGAGATATACAACAACGAAAGAATATCTGCCAAGTAACCGTCCTTGCAGTGCTGGGGGTTTGTTTCAGCATGATAGTCCGAGTTCACGACCCACGATGATCATTAATTATGGTAGAAAAGAATGCGCGGATGGATCATCGGAGATCCTAATTGAACGTAGCAAAATTCAGCCGCAGGTCAGAGTGCCGGTTACACCGAGGTACAGATAAACAGCGCTGCAGTTCCGAGAAGTTGGAAATGCATATTCACCGCCGGAGAAATATAAGTTAATGATTCAACTCAGGGCTAGTCCTGGAAGTAGAGCTGCACTAGAGCACCATCGTGGGGATAGAGCATCCAATGTGCTTCAAAGAGCATAGGGGAAGATTTGAGTACGCGGGACTCGAAAGAATTGAACTCTGCCGAAGCTATACCGAAGGACAGGTAGAGAATATGAGCTGGAAAGGTCAGTAGCTAGAAGAGAGTGGTGAACTCAGTGGGTTCAAAGCACCACCGCCGATACTGACAGCACAGTTCCTTGGTCTGCCACGAAGATGCGCTGTATAAAAGTGGCATGTGTAGTTTCAAGCTAATTATAACACTCGCCATCATCATGCGCATTGTTGGAGTCAGCCCGTCGACTCCATAGCAGGGTTTGCTATGGGGATAGTATCGACAAACTACAGCCACTGTAGTATTTGCTGAGTATTTGCTGTGTAGGACGGGTGCCAGATAAACTAGGCTTGAGTCTCCGCAAGCATGAGGTCCAGCGCATCAGCACGGAAATTTTGAGGAGGTTAGAGGTTAAGAAGGATATAGGCCTAGGATCCTAAAGCAGAAACTCTTGTCGTCAACCGATAAAGGGAAGAAATTGATCCGCGGATCCTAGCCCGAGTGGCGTGGGATATTCGATCTGACAGAATATCTTTCCTTTCAACGAAATATCGGTTGAGTATTTTTTGAACTACTTGAGTATATAATTATGCTGCATAGTAGCAACTTCAGCACAGAACTCGAGTCTCGAAACCAAATCATACAACATCTATCTGACGGTTTCCGAGCTATTAAGGATCATGCATCATGCTTCCTACTCAAAGTAAAGGCCTCCTCTGAATCTTTTCGTACAAGGCCTAGTCGAATCGAGTCGAGTCCTCACCATATAGCGGTGCTTTCGGGAGCTAGGAAGCACGGAATAAATCGGATAGCATAAGATTCGATAACACGTGCGCATGTTGCCTTTCGAAGATCCTGCTTACGATCTTTGATACGTGTTCAAGACGCTTTTCCTTTGTAGGTTAGGATAGGATAGTGAAGGAGATAATGGAACTTCATTAGTACCCCAGAAACTTGAAAGGCAATAAGGGTCTTCAGAAGTGGGGTAAGGGTTGACTCCCATTATGATCGCGGGGAGACAGAGGTCGCTGAGCTGGATTCATGGCGAGTACTTGTCTAACTAGCTCTAAGTAAGCATAGGAGATGAACTTTAAGATCCAGCATTACAGTAAGGCACCCATGAATCAAGGACGGATTCCGTTCGAAGACTAAGGCTGAAACAAGGCTCAAGAAAGGCACACTACAAGGCACATTTTTAGCTTCAGTGAAGCCTGGAGGCGAGAGTCGGAAGATTAGACGGACATGATAATCGAAGCACACACCTAATCGTTTCCGAGTACCAGGTATCAAATCATAAATAGCAATTACATGCTAAAAAGCGTACACTGAAGGCTCTGTATCGGATTGGAAGTTGTGTAAAGTACGCCAAAAGCCACTTCGGGAAAAAGACCTAAGCAAGTTTGAGCGTAGAATTAAAGCAGGCCTCGAGTCGAGGAGCTCTTCTTTTAGCGACATCCTCATAGTGGGTACTGCTTGAGGCTTGGTTGGGCAGATATAGACATTTTTTTGCCGTAGATGCGCAGTGTTGGACGCTTTGCTATAACGAGGCTTCGATGCGTCCGAGAGTTGGCGAGCATCTGCAGCTTGTTTAAGCTTTTTTTTGAGGTCGAGTTGGAGTAGACCTTGGAAGACAATGAAAGCATAAGTAGATTGGTATTACTAGACATCATACACCCGGAAATTTTTATTTGGCTCTGCTTTGCGCTGGTATTTTGCTAGGTCGAGATTAATATGTACCACATTCATTGAATTTGGTCACTTTTTGACCTGACCATCTCCTCTGCTCTTTTCCAGAACGAGCGTTGGGACGAAGTGTTCCATAAATCACTATCCAGCATATCATCGTCCTGTTTATTCTCCAGAGAGGTCAAATAGAAGAGAGCCACCTTAGTGGCATCCTTCCGAGGTACCCGCCTCAATAAACTGTGTGTACATGCATCCCGCTCTTCGTCTGAAATAGTGGCAGTGTGAATCTGGGAAAAATCCTGGACCACAACGACGATAACGCGGAGGATTGATACTTGAAGGACATTCTCAAGCAAACACTCGAGCTGGTCTGCCAACATATTCGATGTCTCCGAAGTTCTTGCCTCAGTACCCGTCCCACGCACACGGTACGAGCAAGCAAAATGAGTCAGACAGGGAAGGGCCTTGGCAGCATTTTTTGGGAAACTGCGCGGTATGTCGTGAATGAAAGCGAGATGGGTGAGCGAAGTGTAGATAGGAAGATACACAAATTCTCCTTGTCTGAGCCAGGTGCTCCCCCGTACGATAAGCCGGTTCAACTGACGGAAGACTGTATACCCGTGTACCCCTCGCGCAGTGTTTTCAGAGATTTGGAGTTCGCAGAGGGCGGGACAAGATTGAGCAAGAGATCCGGGTCGGGAACCATGAAAGTGTAGAGTCCATTATCCAAAGCTTGTTCGGTGTCCATGAGCACAAGTATTCTGGTATGCATTAGTGACGGATATCCATTTTCTGCCCTCTCCATGTGTTTATGCCTGCGGAATTCCACTGTCCTGTAAAGAATGGGCGTAATCCAGGCATCGAGTTCTTTCGATACAAGGCAAATGGACGCGGCGGTAGCTCTGTCGCCCTGAGCAGCGTATTCCAATATGAGTCGAGCGATATCGACCGGTGCACTCGATAGAATTCTGAAGAAAATCGTCAGCGGATCTATGAAGAAAAGGAAGCTTCGACTCAACTGGCTCCACTTCAAATCCAGAAATTTGCGATTTCCAGAATCTGCGTACGAGATGTAAGAGCCCATGGTAGTTCTCGCTACCGACGACAGACACGTACATGAATGTGGCGCATGAGCGCTTAAAGAAGCGCTTGTTTCGATCGGATATTTTCTCCACGATTTGTTCGCGATATAAGATTACAGCAAATGTTTCTGGGAGTTACATAGGAAGATGAGAGAAACGCGTACTATACATACGAGGATGTAAGTACCAACTTGAGCTCAGACTAGCTCCCGCATCTGCAACTCAAGGTCTCTCTCTGAGTCTCATCCATTCATGGGCCATCCCATCTTCACGATCCTAATGACGATACACCGTAAGCTAAGTGCTCTGGGCACTTCAAAAAGCTGATAGACTCACGCCTGATGGGCTGCTTTTTCTTTCGCAGTCTTCTTGCTACTTCCCCGACCACAACCCTTTTCTTGACCATCCACTATGAAGAACGAAGGGCAATCGTGATGAGAAACAGGAGAAGGTTACTGTAAAATTGGCATACTTACATAAACAACGCACAACCCATACAGGAGTATGATCTGCTCCTTCCACTCTTTCAGCAGGGTAGTTGTATGAAATGTGTTTCTGATCAGCAGTTTGGTTCAATATCTGAACTACTTGGGTGGTGGGACTGTTCGATGATGGTCCAGCTATGGGCGAGCTTGGAGGAGTTGAAAGGTGATTACTACTCGAAGACTGTCGAGGCGGAGTAAGAGGAGTTGTAAAATGTTGACTCAGAGGAGGGGGCGTATAACGCGGTGGATCTGGTGCCTGTGGCGATGATTCCCCAAGTCTGTCAGCTATAATCTCAGCTTGATCGGACGGTGAGGAGATCAACTTGATAATCCACTCCTCCAGAACGGGACGAGTCGAACTTCCGTTGCTGAGGTATATGGCTCCGATATAAGAAAGAAAAAAATTACAAAGATTCTGTTCCCAAAGGCAATGAGTCAATGACCTGACTGAAGGTCACAAGAAGTAAATACTAGCCTACCTGCCGCTCATTTGGAGAGTTAGGTTGGTTCCTGAGGAAACGTTCTTTTTCTGTTGGATAACAGTGGTCAAGCCATGAAATGATGGTCTCTTCATTTAGTATCCCATCTTTTTCTGTCTAGTACAGACGACGAAGTAGACGGCATTCAAAATCAATACTATTCAAAGACACATGATGCATACTTACTTGCATTGTCTGCCCATCCACGAGCGGTACTCTTTTGAACAAGTATTGGGTAACAACGAGCTCAAGAACCTGTTATGAACAAATCGAATGAGCAGGATTTCCGGCTCTAACAGATAACTGACCGTTTGTCCGAGCTGGGCAAGGCGGTCACAGGAGTATTCAGTTGGGAAGACGGAAAACCGATGCGTGGAATAGAGGGAAAGAGTGAGTGCAGTAAGGTCTACACCTTCTCCTCCGATCGCTGGAAGAGCTGGCGGGTCACCGAATTTAGTGAGCATGGGCCTGGTGAGCGTGAGTGGAAGGAAGGAAGGAAGCTTTATTCCACGGCATGGTTCTAGTGAAAGGTGGACCTACATGTACAAAGATACTATCTACACGTGCAGAATGCATTGTTCTCGAGCGCTAGCGCTAGGATAGGAAGATATGAATTATACCGGACAAGGTCCGTGTTTGGACAATGAGTTTACCGTACTACTGTCCAACGTACAATTCTATGTCACAGCTGTGGGCCACGCAGCTCTACTACGGGGACACACATCTGAGTCAACTTGGCACAAATGGTCTCATGCCCGTCAACAAGCGCTTGTGATTGAACAGGATAAGAACACAGTAGAGTTTGATCGGGAAGTCAAGGTCCAGATATGGAGTCTTCCATGACATTCGCAAGGGATCGATACGCTAAACGAGGCAAACGAAACGTTGCCGTTCTCGGCCTGTCCCATAACGACAGCTTTGGCCGACTGCGGATGCTTAGATCCAAAAACAGACAAGAATCATTTTTTTTTAAAAACAAAAATCTATTATTCAAGTATTCCGTACCTTCCTTTTCCAGATTGCAAGCAGATATATGAGTAAAAACAAGACTGTAGCTAAAACAGATGGAAAGGACGACAAGAGCCACGAATGTAAGAATCACAAGCGAGAGTAAGTAACAATGACAGAAAGCAATGCTCCGAGCTATGATGACGAGACATGTAAGTAAGTAAGTATAGAAAGTAGTAGTATTCAAAGCATGATGGTAGGGTACTATAATAAATCAGTTGATTCTCGATAAATGGTATTTGGGCCCAGAGTCGACGTTGACCGAATACTCGCAGGTCGGTCAAGGCCAAGGATGCTGCCACTCTGACCGGATTCCTTCGCATGTCCCGCAATAGCACTCCGCGTAGATGGTGAGGGTACGGTTTGCGGTACAGAAGGAAAAGCGTCGAAAACATCCTTGTCGAACAACGGCGAGCGAGTGGCAGAGTCGCTTGAGGTTGTTGAGATCCAAGAACTGCGTGTTGAAGGAATGGGAGGACCTGTTGCATCACGATTGTGGGGCGGCGGTGTGCTGGGAGGTGGATGGAGAGAATCAAAACTCGTATCGGGTACCTCGAGCATGACGAGTTCATGCAATGAAGGTGAGGGGGGGAGAACATTCGGTAGTTCAGGGATCAGATTCGGGAACGGTTCGACGCCGCTCATTCGTTCTACGAACAAAATTCATTAATTCACATCTATCACTATGCAGAATGAATACTCACCAGCAGCATCCATCGAGCTCATAATACTCGCACTCGACTTTTTCCGTCCCCTGAACATCTTTTCTGCAAACGACGTCGCCCGACTAAGGCTTCCCTGGTTCTTCTTGGGTGATAGCGATGGCCAGGGCACATTAATCACCGATCCCGGTCGCTGAGACTGTGGCGTAGTAAGAGTTCGCATCATCGGCCTGTTCTCAAGCAAAAGCCCGAGCCCGAGTCAGCAAAGCCTGGGCTATTATCCGGAGGAGTTTGAACTGCGACAGAATCATCTGAGGACGAAATCTCCGAGGACATGGAGACGCTGTGCCGCGACACACCGTTCCCGTGCGAACGTGTACTTGCAAACCTCCTGAAGCTGGATAGATACTTTGCCGAAGGGGATTTGGGCGGAGGTGTTGGAGGTATATCGTCGCTATAGATGGAGGGTGCCACTGTGACTGTTTGTGTTGGTGGCAAAGCGGGCAAAGGTGGAATCGTTGACAGGGAAGGCTGAGAAGAAGATGTGAGATACATGGATTTTGATCGATTTGTTTCTCCCATTTCTGACTCGTCATCTTTCCGATTAGTAGACTTGCTCCTTGAAAGTGGATTGCGTAGAGAGAACGAAGGCTTCCGTGTCCGTTTAGAATCCGAACTAGCTCGACTCTTCATACTTTTCGTCGAAGGACGTCTTCTCAGCTCCTGTTCATCTTGGACCCCCTTCGGATTCATCCGAGTCCGCTCTTCCAGCCCTACTCCCGTCTCCGCTCTCGCAGGTGCAGACACCAGCCCCTTCCTACTCGCCATTTCCGTTTCATCAGGCAGCTCCCCATTCAGCAACCTCCTCTCCAACATCGCGGACTGCTCCACTAACAGCGCCAGATCCCCAAATGAAGGACTCATTGGTTCCTCCAATGTCGAAGGTCGGCCATTACGACGCTGAGGGGTACCTACAACGGTATTGGCTCTCGGAAGGGTAGTCGACTCGTAAAACGTTTCACGCGTTTTACCATGAACAACCGCATTGAAGGTATGTGATTGGTTTCGATCAAACGCTGGGTTGAAATCTGGCTCTGTATAAGACGAGGAAAAACTCCGCGGGTGAACCATCGTCGGTACAGGCCTTTTGCGTACTGTGCCGTTGTCGATAGTCACCACACCGAATTCCACACCTTCAGGACTTATAGTGTCCGACCAAGCGGACGGAACAGCTGTTTTAGGTCGCTGTGGTTCTGAAGGAGCATCGGCATCGTGGTCAACAATATCAATGTTGGGAGGTGCTGTACCGCGGATGAAGACAGGTATACCTCGGCTTGTGATGGGAGATATCCGATGAGCCAGGGTGAGATGACCAGGACTAGATTCGGTGTAGCTGGATCGACGAGATGGGATTTCGACTGTTTGCAAGGGCGGGAACGAACCCCGGGCTGCAGCGGGTGTAGGTGGAAGTGATGGAGCAGCCAACGATGGGGATGAGAATTCG
This sequence comes from Gymnopus androsaceus JB14, assembly GCA_009733575.1. Taxonomy (NCBI): domain Eukaryota; kingdom Fungi; phylum Basidiomycota; class Agaricomycetes; order Agaricales; family Omphalotaceae; genus Gymnopus; species Gymnopus androsaceus. The sequence continues at coordinate 26,349 of ML769884.1, forward strand.
GTTTCCATGATGCCAGTGAAGTTGTATGCGGTAATAGGCTGATCACGAACGAGAGGTTTTGGCCTAGTGAATAGGGGACTTTCAGGTAGATTATCTTCTAGGTCATCCCCATCTAATGAGTCATTATCTTCAGTTCCTCGTTCCTCTATGGCGAGCAGAGCTTCGGACGCCTCTGACTCAGCTTTCGTTTGTGTCGCTGTCAAAGAGGACAGGGGTTCAACAGGCAGATCATCACGATCAACGACTGCAGCAGTTGAAGAAAGGATCTTCGTCTGTTCACTTGAGCTTGGAACAGAGGAAGCCGGGTCCTCAGTCGGTGATGCGAGAGGCTTCGGAGTTTCTGGGTCCTGAATAGATATCAGAGAATGCACCTCAAATGTAAGAGGTGTTACGGGAGTTATCGGCAAGTCAACCTCGGACGCGATAGGCTCGACAGAAGTTTCTGTGATTGTAAACGGTTCCTCTACTACCTGCGATGCAGTCTCGTGAAGATCTTCGACTTTATTCGTCTCCAAAGGTACTTCGACCGGCAAAGAGGAAGATCCTACTTTTTCGGGAGTGCTCTGGATGTCCTCTGTGGAAATACTGTCATCTAGGCCTATTGTGGCTTCGAATGAAGCAGCGACAGGTTCTTCCGAGACCGAAGTAGATGACACGGGGAGATATTCTTCGGATCGGTTGCTCGAAGAAAAAGGAGCCGATGGGATGCTGTCGTCAGTGTCTTGTGCCGACACGTCCTCTTCCTCCTCTCCCTGTTCCGCAGTTGAACCAAAAGTTTCTGGTTCACTGAACGTAACCTATACGTACATTATAGAGTCTGCAACGCGGAGATAGAAAAAACATAAAGACATACCGGATCAGATGCCTCTTCGAAGTCCGATTCGAATTGAGGAGAAACAATTATAGTTGGAGGGTCATCCAAGAACGACGAAAAACGCCGGTTGGCAATAATTGGAGGAGGCATAGACGCAGGCGTAGGTGACGTAGAAGTCTCTCTAAGCCGAGGGTCGTACACAATCTGGCTATCAGCTTCTGCCTTTCGCGCAAGCTCCATTGCTTTTGCGAATTCTGTGCCTCTACGTCCAGTATGAATTGGCTTAAGTGGTTCGAGAGGAGGAGAGGGAAGAGGATTTGTTGAAGAAGAAGAAAATGATCGAGGCGTCGGCTTGTCGTCAGAGAATGGCGAAGGAGATCTACCACTGCTGCTACCAGCTGGACCAGTAAGCTGCTGCTGTATAAAAGAGCCACCAGTATACTGCGGCTTTATATAGCCGCCATTACCAGTTGTCTGCGTAGGGATTCGATTCCCATATAATTCTCCGCTTTTCTTCTGGCCACGGTCTGGCGGTGGAGCTCCTAGACCAAAACTTCCTCGAGGAACCGGTATCCCACCTTTCTTCTCGAATTTCGCAATCTTTTCTCGCAAAGCGGCAACGTTTGACTGGGGAGCTGAGCCCGAACCCGAAACTGAATTGGGGCTAGTTAAAGGCGGCGACGTTGGGCGCTGGGATTGAGAAGAAACATTCTTCTGCTGCAAAGCTGCAATCCGTTCTTTCAGGTTGACCGGAGGAGCCTGCGTTCTCAACGAGGTCCTAATACAGTAATTAATTAGAGAAAATGGAATAAATAATATTTGAACGCACATTAGATATAATAAACGATTGAAAGGCAACTGCTCTTTACAGACCGCCCAGCGACTGACAAGATATTAAGGAGAGAAGCAATAGCGCCAGAGTAATGCAGCGATGAGCACGCTGGCAGCAAAGTTGAACGAACAAAGGGTGATTGATGGGGAAGAGCAAAGGAAGGTTCCGTTTAAGCGCCCAAAATTTGCTCATGAACATGTACATTTTAGGCATAAATTATTTGGTTAAGAAAAGTCTAAACACCCAATCTATGACAAGAGTACGATTTATTCTGTCATGGAAACACCTACATCTCGCGAATGCCTACCTTCTCTTTCAAAGTTCTCCGAATTGTCGATTACATTTTTTATCCGAGCCAAACCAGCCCGATGAGATAGCATTTACCAAGTGCCATTGCCATCGCACTACTTATACATGCGTCGATACGATCCGTAAGTGCGCTCGTACATCCTGGTCTTCATCAAGTCTCCATGCCAATATTAATCTTGATAGTTTCTTCGAGATCGCTGGGAATGAAAATCTTCACTACTACCAGCAATGATTCATGATATGATTAATTCAGACCACGGAGCAGAGCCGCGGCCGTCACCGCGATTGGAGACCCCATCCTACTGTATGGAGACTTGCTGTTTTTCGATAAAGAGAGGAACGGTCAACATTCAAGTTTGTTGGTGCCTCAGAGCCAATGCCTGTGCAAGGCTGTAAGTGATTCTTCATGCCGAATGAGAGACCTAGTCATAGGAGACATAGCTTCGTGCTCTTGGATTTGACGCATCGGAGAACCTTAGACTTTTCCTCCTTTGAGCATTCTGTCATAGGTTCAAAAGCAGTTCCTGAGGCCTGAGACACCGTTGACAGCTCGAATAGTCTTTCTCCATTCATCAATTTATAGGTCCACCGCCGTAGCTTCATTGACAGACAGAAGGAGTTCCTGGGCCTACGTCCAGTCAACGAGCCATACAGTTAGTATACTTGAGTGCATATGTCAGTTTTTTGTAAAGAGACGACAGAAAGGGACATGAACTCGAGTCGTATCCTTCCTGAGATCAGATGCCTGTATACACCTTTAACAAGGTGAACCTGGGACCTACATAGACCGCGCGCGCACCTTTGTCATAAACCATGTACGCTATTGAGCATCGGGCAGACCAGCGAAGAACAAAATCGAGCGGTCGGTAGTTGTCTCTCGATTCGAAGAGAATTTGTAGTCGCCAATGACCTCTTTTGTTCATTGAACTCCATACAGTAACACTAGATAGATAGAACGATTCAGCATAATCGCCAGCCTCAGTTGGGATGCTGAATCGAGATCGTTCCAAAGCACAATTACGTCGAAATCGCCAATCAGAATGTCGAACCACCTTATTTGACGAGACTGATGCCAATGGGCAATTGCGGATGGGTATCTTTTCCAACAATAGGTGACGTGGTGGCGCTCATTTGCCAAAGGATTTCTGAATCTTTGGCTGAAGGAGAGAATTTGAAGCTCTCTAGCAGAACAGCCCTTCTCAAGTGCGAACTTCTTGCTCTCAAAAATTTTGCGTCCCACGCTGTACATATAGTCGGCCATGCCACCAAGATGGTGGCACATCCTTCAAAGGCAAAAGTCCCAGTATAAAACGACGAAAGCGTGCAGAACCAATTTTCGAGACAGTCGGAAGCACGTTCATGGATCTAAAATTGCATACGCGTTCAAGGTAGGACTAGAAAGTCATCAGCGTTCGAAAAGATAGTAGAATTATCAACACCTACGCCAACTCCTTCAATGTTCTACAGTACGGGTGAGCGGACTCTTCATCTGCCAGAGACAATGAGTAACCCAGACCCTGCCTGGCCCATTATCTCCAAAGCAGTACCGCCCATCCAGGAAATATCGACCTAAGAATATTTTATAGGCCCGTATACAATCTTGCATTGAAAAGAGCATACATACCTCTTGTACCTGAGGACCACTTTGCAAGCGATTCTTGAGCGCATTTTCCAGCTAGACGTCCATGGATAACGACTCCGATGAGCGAGGGCCATTTCGGCAGTTCAACACATCTCTCACCTTGTGAGAAACCTCAATAAAAGGTCGGAGCTGTATAAATAGATAGTTAAAGCCGGCGTGATCTGAGAGGTAGTCATTCTACATACTCATGTCCCTCATATGAGCGGCAGAGAAGACGGGGTTGAGCATTTTTCGTTGTTTACGATAGTGCTGTCCTGGAGGTCAAGAGCATTCAAAAATGTAGATCAAGACGAAACTTTCCGACCAACCTAAAGTTCCCAGTAGCCCGTTAATACTAAGAGGTTAATCCTAGAAGTGCGTCAGATTAGATACTACTATAGGATTGCTCGCGCCACAAAAGTTATAAATCCATCATTTTCCTCATATGTGTCTTGATTCTGCAGGGATGATGAGACGGATATCACGCGCAATGCGAAATGTTGGTGAATGAGCTCACCTTGACCAGTACAGTTTGTAATGCTTTAGAATCAAATACGTAGAGCCCGTTTGTAGTATGTGATTTAGTTATGTAGGCAAAAGGATCTTACTCCAAACGACCATGAAGTCGCACTACAGAACCATCTAAGAAAGCTATGTTGAGAATGCTTAGTAGCAGTACAGCAGCAGGGTGAGGGCTTACATGCTTTGGCGATGGACTCGTGAAACTTCCAAGCATACGGATTGAATAATTGTTTAGAAGTTACCTGTTGCAAGATATTTGGATGAGAAAGGTAGATTTAGGAAGCATCATCCAAGTCTGCTATACCTGTGAGCCATGACGGGATACGGGACCAGGGAGGTTATCCAAGCCCGACTTCTTGTACAAAAACCGACGTAAAATAGAACTGCAACAACCATCAATTGCCAGTTTTAAAGAAGGCGCAATCATGGAAAATTTCTAATTGAACATGCTACCATTGCCAGCTTTTATGAAAGTCTTCTGAATTGAAGTGTGATGGGGTAGAAGGGCAATTCATGGAGAAGCACGACATTATATTGGGAAAACAATTTACACACCAGCAACACACCAGAGAATAGCAATTTGGCCGGGACATCAGAGTTCATATAGATAACTGAATCACGAAACAATAATTGTCGACACACCATAGGTCAATAAGTATGGCCATCGACTCTAATGTCTGGCCAGAAAAGAGTGCTACATTTTAATGGTCCCAACCACTGTGTGGCATTACTGGTGGTGATCCTTGTAAATAAAATAGAGATAGCGGGTACGAGTCTGGGCCTACCGTTACCCGCCATACTGTGCCCGGTCGTAAACGAGTTTTCCAGATGGTTATATGTCAATCGTTATCAACGTTCGGCGTTTGAACGATTATCGCCTTCTTTGCTCGATGTCAACAATATTCTAGCGATGCACGGCTAATAGTAAGAGCTGCCAGAGCTTCAGACTCCAGAGCGAGCGCTCCCCCAGGTGACCCATCGCAGTGTAGCTTCAGCTAGAATTCATTATCGAGCGAGTTGCTCAAAGTTGGGTCCAAACAAGTCTGTTGTAACGCCTTTTCGCAATCTACACAGCTGCAAGCCCGAGTTGGGTTCACATCCATACCGTAAGATCTACTACTCGGAATCACTCGCAACCACATCAATAGCAGATCCCGAGCCCACCCCTTTAGACAGCCAATACGACCGCTTCCTCTCGCTAATGGAAGGGGTTTGGGATTTCCTCTCCTTCTCCGTTTCCAAAGCCGGCGGCTTCTCCTTCTCCTTCTGCTTCTCCGAGTCCAAAACCGGATTGGCAGTCGTCGGAGTGGGAGTGGAGGGGGATGATTTTGCGTTTGGTTTTGGCGGGGCCGTGGTGGTTGTCGGACTAGTAGTCGTATCCGTATCCACAACCATATCCAGAGCATCGGCTGCAGCAACCTTTTCTCCTGCATCTCTTGATTTTGAATCCCCAACGTCGGCTTTGGCTTCCTTGGAATCCGCATCCGCATCCACATCCATCGCCTTCGCCAACGCATCAACATCAATGCCATCGTCAACATCAATACCCCCGTCAATATCATACTCTTCCTCCTCCTCCGCAACACTATCCGTTCCCGACTCCGACTCCGAGTCCAATTCATCGACCTCTTCGGAGCTTCCATCACCATCGTCATCCTCGTCGTCAGTAGTGAAGGTAGTGAACACCGTATGCACGTCCATAGCACCACCGCCCGTCCTTCGTCTTTTCTTCGGAGGCTGCTTAGCGACTTTTTCACGGCCACTAATGCCATATTTGCCCGAATCGTCGTCTTCCGAGTCTGACGCAGACGCTGAGACGTGGTTTAACCGATCGTCGACGTTTCTTTCTGTTTCGGTTTTGCTTTCTGTGACGGGCAAGTCATCACTCGAGATGATCATCGATATCTCTCCTTCTTCGAGACCATTGACCACTGCAGGAGCAACAGCAGAGGGTGGGTCAGGAGCGCTAGCGGCAGGCGCATGACGTCCGTTAGATGCGAGAGGATAATTCGCCGGAGCCCTCTCCTCGAACACTATAACTCTGGGTTTAACATTCAACAAATCATGAAGGATCCTCCGGTCGTAAACCTCCTGGACCACCCTTCGACGATTGATAATCTGTACGAACGAGGAAAAAAAAGTCAATTATCGTGTATCGTATATACGACAATCCAATCCACATACATCCTGTGTAATATCGATGATATGAGCGAGTACACTCATCTCCTCCGGTCTTTCATAATCATCACGGCGAAGACTAGTATACTGACCCGACCGACGAGCACTCAGAATACCAGCTTTGAGATAGGCGGTAGCCGTTAGGATTTGATGAGCACCAGCAAAGGTAGCGCGGACTTTGGCGAAGCCGTAAGAGCCAGAGGAGATATCGTTCGCTGGAGTTCGTTTCAGTAACCGATAGCGAAAAAAGTGTATAAACTCACAGATATCGATAGGATCCTCGATAGAAAGATTACTCACTCCACCTCTCCCCTTATAGTTGGAGTTATTATCATTATACCACCCTCTCTGCCTCTTGTTAAAATACGTCCCTCCATCCCTAACCGAAATCCCCACATTCTCATAATTGAAATACGACCCATAAAGCTCAAAAAACTCGATCAACAGCACACCCAAATTCCTATCCGCGTCAATCTCCCCGCGGCGGATTTTGGGATGCATTTGCAAGAAGCTGATGACCAGAGAGACAATGGCGTAGCTTCCCAAGCCTCCGGTGTAGACTTCGTTCATGCCGCGCTGGCTCAAGAACATTTTGGTGATCATGACGAGCGCGCGGAGAGCGATGCTGCCTTCGAGGTGAGAATGAGATACAGTGTCGGTTGTGGATTTGGTATTCATGTCCCGTAAGAAGCCATTGACGACGTCAGCTCCTACAGTACCGTTCCCTTGGTTGATACTGATGTCGACAGGGATATGGCCATGAGTAGTAACGAATTTAATGATGGGAACCCTGGCTTTGGCGATGATGCTGACATTGGATGCTATTCCATTCCGTTTGATGACTTCTGCAAGCGACCGAAGAACGGCGTTTTTATCGTTGTTGCGCATCGTCTCCGACATGATTACTAGATCGATGTCGCTGAAGCCTAGTAAGGAAACGGAAACGTGTCTTGTTCAAGTAACAGACTCACCCTGTCGGCAGATAGAGCTTTGTAGCATAGCTACCAAAAGGAAGGACTTGGGCGTCCCGGAATTTGGAGGATATGACAAGCGTAATACGCTGCACAAGCAGGCTCCGTATCTCGTCCTCTACTGGAGAAGGAGATATCCACTTTGTGAACACTTCGACTTCCTTGTGTAGTCTAAACGAATTGTTAGCTGCGAACGTTGACCGTAAAGTGTAAAAAATGCTTACAGCTCGGCGACATTATGACAGCCAGAAAGGTCAAGGCCTTCGAGCCAAGGTAATTTCTTGTCTCCAACTGGCCTAACGCTCGCAGAAACGGGCTGTTCTCTTCGCCAGTCTCTGTCTCTATCTCTCCGTTTTCCTTTATCCCATTCCCGTTCAGGTGTTCTTTCACGGCCTAGATTGGACATTGAAGATATTTCTCGATAATAAGTTGTTCGACAAACCTTTTCCTTTCCTATCTCTGTCTCGACCTCCACTATCTCTGTCCCGGTCTCTATCTCTATCACGATCCCGGTCCCCATCACGATTCTCTCTTTCCGTGCGTTTTCGTGACGATCCAAGCTTCGACTGCGCTTTCTTCCCTTCCGCGCGTCAGATTTAAGGCCATCGCTCTCCCTTTCCTTTCCTTTCCCATTTCTTGTGCGAACTACTTCTTTTTCCTCCTCTTGTTGAGCATCATCATCATCGTCCGGAAGAGCAATAAAATCAGCCGAATCATCAAACGACGCGTTCCCTTTCCTTTTTCCAGCTTCTATAGCCTTTTCTCTTTTCTCTTTTGCTTCTGTTTCTGCTTCTCCGAATCCTTTTCCTTCAATTTGCTATTATCTTCGTCCTTATCCTTATCATCTTTCCCTTTGGATTTCCGTTTCCTGGGCCTGTGTTTTTTTGGACGGGACTGCTCATCATCGTTTCGTGGCGTTTTAGCTTTCGCAGAGGAAGAGGATTCAGGAGTGCCGACGTCGACAATAGACCACTTCCTTTTATTTTTTGGTTTGGACGGAAGAGAAGAGGGACCTGCTTCAGGCGTAAGGGATTCGATGACCATGAAGGTAGACGACAAGCGCTCCGCTGAGAAACTTAGGCGCTAAACGCTGGGGCGCTAATCTTTCACCGTCTTCCAACTGCAGTTGAACTTGAAGTCATCCTTGGAAAAGCCCTTTGTTTTCAAACATACTGCGGCTCGCTTCGAGCCATCTCCAGTCCTTATTGATCCTGTGTACAAAACTTCTTGAACGCCTCCGGACTCGAACTTTTTCAGCGACAGTAAGCAAATTCCTCGCTAAATTCACGATGGGAAGGAATCCAGACTTTTGCATGTTGGGCAGATTTTTACTGGTGCCCGATCTATGCTGGGAATTACCGGTAAAAGAGAGAGACTCAGAAACTCAAAGACCTCGACGTCACGGTCTCTCCCGACGGAGCCGAGCAGGCCTGGACCCAGTCTTTCAAAGTACAACTGTTGTTTCAACTCGTTGTGAGGTCTTGAACTCATATTGGTAGTAGTCTGCGCCCAACGGAAGATGGACCAGTCAAAGCAACCTCGTTTCAACACTCAAATAATACGGAAGTAAGGAATCTAATGGCTTGTTGGTAGTCTACGCCCGGCGATCTAAAATTTCAAGATGGCCCAGTCTCAAACTAACCTCGTTTTAGCAGACTTATTAGAAGGAAGGAATCTAATGGCTTGACATGCAGTGTTCAGCTCGACAGTTTCAGACGAGGTGAACAATTTGACCGAGAGTTAATTTCGCAATATCCAGCGTTGATTTAGGGGCTTCAAGTCGTTGGCAACTGAAGACACAAATCTAATCCCGGTGGCAAGCCCGCAGGCAAGTCGAAAGTACCTCTGACCAGGAAGAAAACGAAGAGAACGACGAGAGCTAGTACCCAATACCCAGTACTGCGTGCGGAAGCTTCTTCCTCTTATTCGGGAGTATGTTTCCTACATAACCGTTGCACTTGGCACTCAAACGTAGGATAACTACCAGCTTGACATGCAGTGTATGACTCTACAACGCTCGAGGTGAATAGTTTCGAAGCCGTAGTAATTTGAAGAGGAGTAAAACTGAACAGCACCACGGTACTGATTTGCTTCCGGAAGTTCCTACTAATACTATGGTACCAGTGGTACGCACTGGCTTTCAACCCTCGAGACGGTAAATTTCACAATTCAAAGAGCGGCCTCACGCAGTGGAGAGAGTCCATTGACAACCGTGACTGGTCGTCAAAGAGGTGCAGCAACATCTTCAAATTTGAAGTAAATAACCACTGGATCGCTCCACAGCGCCCTCAAACACGACAAACGCTTGGTTGCGCTCTTGTTGCGCGTGCGTGCTGGACTTGAGTAGTTGGAGTGGCCGAAGGAGGGTCTTTAAATAGCGTCTGTTTCTGTCTAGAAATCCATCACTCTCCTTCCCCACCTTTGCTTCACCTTCTTTTTGCGTCCAACACACTCGCTTCAATAGTTATGTTCGGCTCATTCGTTACTGTACGTGCCTTTACCGATGTTCTCACTATCCGGGTTACTAACAACGTTGACTTTGCAGCTCACCACCCTCTCCATGCTCCTTGCCAAAAAGCATCTCAGCCATGCCTTTCGCTGAGCTGACCGCTACGCTCCCTCGGACATCACTCACATTGCCCTCGACGAGCGGACAACGAGTACATTGCATTCAAACGCGATGGATCGCTCTACGGACGATACCTCGCTGACATGGAGGGATACAACACTCAACGACGAGACACTTCGTCTACTTGCGGTAATCTAACCGTTACTGAGGCCGAGTCTCGTAAGTTTTGTGGACTATTATACTTACATCTGAGATTGACCGTAAATTGTGCCTTATAGTTCCAGGATGGGACACTATTACCAACTACGCGGACTCCAACTGGGGTACTGGTTCACGCAGCATTGCCACCAACCCATCCGATGTAAGTAGTACTACACGCCTCCGTCCACAGTTTGATTGATGAATTCTTTTCTAGTACTCTGGAAGTCCTGCCGAGGTTTGCATCACCAGCTCAACCGTGGAAGTTTCATTCAGCGGGTAAGCTTCTATTCGTACTCGAAGACAGACACTGACTTATATCTTTTGCATCAGGGGATCCTACTTGCCAGGTACATCTTTCGCGTTGTTTTACTTTTCTTGCATGTTGATTTATATCTTCAAGACCAACAATGTCACTACAGGTGGAGAGCTTGTCGGCACTAACGGCTCTGTGGCCATCGCCGTCGCCCAAGGCTTTACCTCAACCTCACACATTCACCGTTAGCAGTCAGTATCTTGCCGGTTTCGTTTAGTAAACTTGATGATCTTATCTTCTTTCCTACAGCTGCTGCAAGTATTGGTGTCTCCGACACCCTTGAAGTCAAAATTGGATTCCCCGACGTCGCAGACGTTTCTGAATCCGTCACCGTGTCCACCGATGTTACGAACACTCAAACCTCCAGGTGAATCGATAATAGGGACTTTTGCCCATTGGGGATTCTGACTCTGGTGTTATAGCTTCGAAAACGTCGTACAACGATGTCGACACTATCACCGTCACGATGACTGCCCCTGAGGGCAAAACTTGTAACGCTATTGTAAGTCGCCACTGATTGCTACAAACTGAGTGAACTAATATTCTACTTCATAGTCCTCTGTCACTTCTTGCACTTTGCAAGCGACCGGACAGATCCAATACCTTGCCAGCGGTTGGATCTGGTTCAACTACGACAGCAAGACTCAAGGACACTACAAATGCAAGTGATTCCCTCGAGCCTATATGCATCAAGCATCTGACCTTCGCTTTCCCCTCATAGGGTCCGTCAACATTGAGACCGTTATCACTGACGAAGCCGACCGCTCCAGTTATTCGCAAATCAAAGGATCCGTCGCTACCAATACCCACGCCAGCTACCAGGGAACTTGCTCTTAAATTCCTTCTGTATACCTATGGACATATCAAAACTTCGGATTCGTTTCAGGATAATTTCACTATTTGGCTTCCTCGCAGGCCGTCCTTTCTTTCACTTTTATTTCATTTTATATTTATTATTGTCCCGAGTCTTTCGTTCCATACAAAATTGTACCAAACTATGATTATTGGTAATGAATACCCAAACTGAAGTCTTTCATTTCTGGTGTGCTAG
>ML769885.1:0-37684 GCA_009733575.1 Gymnopus androsaceus JB14
CACAGACTGGCAAATATGTAAAAATGAATGTCTGAAAGTTCCATCTCTTCACTGGCAGTAGTAAGCTGCCTTAAATCATGCCCCATACACTTGAATAGGGTCTAGGAGCATGTGTAGTACATTGCATAGCCTCTAATGGACATATGCAATGTCATTTATGGCTTAAGGTAGAATAAGGTAGAATAAGGTCATAAGGTAAAATAAGTTAAAATAAGTTAACTTGGTCGACCAAGTTAACTTAAGGAACTTAAAGGTACTTTAAGGTAACTTGGTAAGGCTAAGGTAGCAATAAGGTAGCGGAGTTTGAAAATCCAAGGTAATTTGGTAGTCACCTGCCTATGCACCTTGCATGCATAACCTTTTCTCGACACCTCCAATTTGTTCCCCTTTAAGGCTTACTTGAGGCTTACCTTCACTTGATTGTACCTTACTTTCTTGGCTTTGCTTACCTTGCATTGGCATATCCATCACCGCCGTTGTACTCTAGATCTTGCACTTCGCATGTATACTACGAGTCCGTACTCTAATTTATTCACACACACCGCCACACCTGGCACACATGCACCTCCCAGTGTTCCACTATGATCAAGTGTATGGAATCGTAGTAGCAGTTCATAATAAATTCTGTGTTGGATCATTTCTTGATGTATGTGTATACAAGTTACTTGTACATAATGTCATGGGTTAATAAATAGAGATATTGATTATCCATCAAGTGTATCCTTGGATTCTGAGTCCCCAAGTCTGCTGCAAGGACTACATTGGTACTACTAGTACTTTCTACAGTAGCACATAACAATTTTTGACTTCCGAGCACAAAGGTACTAATGGAATGGGGAGGAAGCAGCTCAACAGGTAAAGAGTTGAAATGTAAGGACTCCAATACATAAAAAGGCCTATATAAAGCGACTGACAAATCAAATGAGGCTCAGTCACTTTGAGTAAGTATTGGGATGGGCACAGAACCTGATAAATCCGTTATGATTATCTCGAAACTCACAGAAGATTTTGTAGAAGCAATGTTAAGAAGAAATGTGAGAAAAACCTTCCAGACTGAGAGGTCCAGCGTGATTTTTTTTGTGACTAGGAAGGAATATTGAAGGGGTTGTTACTTGAGAAGAGGGCTGTCAAATGGAGTTTTCAGAGAAAATGGTTATTAAAGTACTTACTTGGGGAAAAAAAATTATGATGGTCAATAACATTGGTCAGTCCTCAACACAATGGGACCATTCTTCCCCATATACACAATCAGCAAAGGATAGCTTATTGTATCCTACCCCAGATATAATACATAAATTTTGAGGCCTCCATAATGATTTGCAAAACTGAGGAGGAATCCAAATTATACCATGAGGACAATTGGGAAGGGTAATCCATCCATCACTTGAAATATTCCAGTTATTGTGTGCTAGATAGGGCAAATGAAAAACCAATCATGAACATAAAAATTGGAAAATTACCTTGCAATGATTCATTGTGATTTGGGAGTGTGTCATTCATTATATATTCAAAAGTGACATCCCAAATCCTGAGTGTCTTATCATCAGAAGCAGATACAATCTGGGTTCCATCAGGTGAAAAGCCAACTGAAAAGACATAACCATCATGACCTTGCAAGGGATCACCCACTTGAGCACCAGTAGTGGAATCCCAGATCCTGAGTGTCTTGTCTCTGGAGCCAGACACAATTCTGGTTCCATCAGGTGAAAAAGCCACTGAATATATATCACCATCATGCCCCCACAGAGGATCACCTATTTGAGCACCAGTAGTGGAATCCCAGATCCTGAGTGTCTTGTCTCCAGAGCCAGACACAATCCTAATTCCATCAGGTGAAAAGGCAACTGAATTGACACAAGTATCAAGACCTTGAAAAGCATCACCTATTTGAGCACCTGTAGTGGCATCCCAGATTCTGAGAGTCCAATCAAGGGAGCCAGATATAATCTTGGTTCCATCAGGTGAAAAGGCAACTGAAAGAACATAATCATCATGACCTTGCAGGGGATCACCCATTTGAGCACCAGTAGTGGCATCCCAGATCCTGAGTGTCCCATCTCCAGAGCCAGACACAATACTGGTTCCATTGGGTGAAAAGGCAACTGCATGGAAATAGGTAGAATGACCTTGCAGTGGCTCACCTATTTGAGCTCCAGTAGTGGCATCCCAGATCCTGAGTGTGTTGTCTTGAGAGCCAGACACAATCTTCATTCCATCAGGTGAAAAGGCAACTGAAAGGACATAACCATCATGGCCTTGGAGGGGAGAACCAATTTGAGCACCAGTAGTGGCATCCCAAATCCTGAGTGTCTTGTCAGCAGACCCAGACACAATTTTAGTTCCATCAGGTGAAAAGGCAGCTGAATGGGCAGAATTTTCATGACCATGTAGGTGATAACCTATTTGAGGACCAGTAGTGGCATCCCAGATCCTGAGTGTCTGGTCTCGAGAGCCAGAAACAATCCTGGCTCCATCAGGTGAAAAGGCCACTGAAAAAACCCAATCATCATGACCTTGCAGAGGGTTACCTATCTGAACACCAATAATGGCATCCCAAATTCTGAGTGTCTTGTCATCAGAGCCAGACACAATCCTGGTTCCATCAGGTGAAAAGGCAACTGAACGCACCCAGTCATTGTGACCTTGCAGAGCATCACCTATTTGAACACCAGTAGTGGCATCCCAAATCCTCAGTGCATTGTCATCTGAGCCAGACACAATCCTGGTTCCATCAGGTGAAAAGGCAACAGAATAATGACTTCCACCTATGTATCTATTATGACCTTTCAGGGGATCACCTATTTGAGCACCAGTAGTGGCATCCCAAATCCTCACTGTGTTATCTTGAGAGCCAGACACAATCCTGTTTCCATCAACAGAAAAGGCAACTGAAAAGACATAACCATCATGCCCTTGCAGGGGCTCACCTATTTGAGCATGGGTAGTGGCATCCCAGATCCTAAGTGTCTTGTCTCCAGAGCCAGACACTATCCTGGTTCCATCAGGTGAAAAACCAATGGAATGGACATAACCACCATGACCCCACATGGGCCCACCAATCTGAGCACCAGTTGTGGCATCCCAAATCCTGAGTGATTTGTCTTCAGACCCAGACACAATCCTGGTTCCATCAGGTGAAAAAGCTACTGAATATATGGGCTCATTATGACCTTGCAAACAATCACCCATTTGAGTACCAGTAGTGGCATCCCAAATCCTGAGTGTCTTGTCAGCAGACCCAGACACAATTTTGGTTCCATCAGGTGTGAGGCCCACTGAAAATACCATGTCATGATGACCCTTCAATACTATATTTGTCTTCTGTATTGCTAAAGCTTCAATCTTCACACCTCTTTTTATGTGGGGCTTACATTCCAAATCATTTTGCCAAAATGGAATGATACTCAGATACAGATGTGATGTTCGTCCCTTGACTTCCCCAGTTGAAAATTGCATTAGTACATTTTGGAGGTATCTCATTATCCCCATTACTTCTGATTTAGAATCTGCATAGGTTAATTTCTGCCAAAATTTCAATTCATGAGTTCCATTATACCACTATATGACATTAGTTGACTAACCTTGAGCATGGAATCTATAGCTTCTCCACAGTGTGGCAATAGCTCCAGTACACTCATTGCTTCAATCCAGTATACCCCCTTTCCCTTCAAGACATCATGCAATTTCATTATAACCTCCTCTGGAATTTTCTCTTTGATTTCACACTTGTTGATATGATAACTCCAAAACTGGCAACAATACTGAAGTGTTTCTCCTATGTTTTCTGTAACTCTGCCCTGAAAGTTAGGCACTTCCTTATCTGGTATGAATGATGAAGGAAGATTGCAGATGTTGAATCTCAACCTGTCCATTACAGTGAAACATTTAAACACCAATTTCAAATGCTGGGATGTTGAGGTATAGGCCACCCCTTGACCTGGCTTAAAGGTAGTAATGAAATCTGGGAATGATGCATGAAAGGTAAAAATACAATTATTTTCATCTGAGATGTAGCAAACTGCTTGCAATCTACTGATCAGATCTGTTACCAGATCCACTTTGACTGTTAAAAGCTCAGCTATAGCATTGCATGTCAATGGCTTCCCTGCAGAAATGATTGCATAAATAATCATCCAATCTTCTACTGTTTCCTCATTGGTGAGCTCTTCTGCTGAAATTGCACTATTCATAATTCTAGCATAAAGTTGTCTGATATCCTCTGGGTTGTTTTCCTGCTGGAGTGAATTTATTAATCTACTCTGTTGTCTTGTAAGACTTTTGACACTCTTCACATGTTTAACTATGGTTGCTGCATAAATGAATAATTTTCCTGACAATGATGTGAGCTGTCTAAGCTGTTCCTCTGCCAAGCATATCCCATTCAACTCAGCTTTTACATAATTGTATATATCTTCTTGCACTAAACTTTCTGCAACTTGATGGAGAAGAAATTTGTTGATATAGAAAAATGCCTCAGTCTGTGCTGGGTGGCCTGAGTCCATAAGCTGTTGAATTGCCTGCTCTGGGCGACTAGTCATGAAAAACTTCAATCCAAGCAATTCTCTGTTCTGAATTGCTGCTATGAGTGGTTTAAGTACTAGTGAAGCTTCATCACATTCATCCAAAGCATCCACAATAAGAACTGGTGTATATAGTCTTATCTGCTGCTTAGTAACAGCTGTATTCCATGGCTGGACCAAGAGTGTTTTTATCTGCTCCTCTGGATTTCTTACTGGATGATCAGGATCTTCTTGCAAGATATCTTTAAGTGAAGTTGCAAATATTCCAGAGAATTTTGCCAGCTGATATGCCAATGTAGGAATTATTATCCGGTAATCCCTGCATTCTGGGATTTGGCGGGAGCAGAAGAAGGTCCCAGCAAGTAGACCTTTTCCCTTTAATATTGTACAAAGGGACATTGCAATTGTACTTTTGCCTGTTCCGGCCATTCCACACATCCAATAGCCTAGTGGAGTATAAGGGTTATTGCTGGATGCCCATTTCTCAATGTCAGAGAGAATTTGTGCCCTTGTACCAGGACTGCATGACTTGCGAGCGAACTTGATGCCCACATCTGCATCATAAAATGCATAGGGCGAGTGATCCAGGTTTCCCAGAATAATTTTCTGTTAATTGCATTTAAATAGTAGTTAGTGTTGTTGTTTCACCGCTTACCTCCAAAATCTGGGAATCTTGATAAGAATTGTATTGATTTCCAAGAACAGTTACATTTCGGAACTCTCCACCACGTATGCAGAAATCTCGAGCATTCGGAAACATTGAAGAGGGCATGATGATGGTTGATGTTCAAGGGATGATTGTAACGTTGTCACACTCCCACAGCGGCTTGAGGGCAGGCTTTGAGGCCTATGACTGATACGCAGTTATAAGTTAACTGCCATCAATGCAGTTCCTATTCACATATGATCACTGAGTACAGGGCAACCGGATGGTGAATGACGGAACAGAGAAAATAATAACTTGGAAATTCGAAACAGAAAAGTAAAACTTCATGATGTTGTCACGGAGCGGACAGAGTCAATATTTGCCCCCCCTGCTACTACAATGAAAGATCAGCATCTATGTGTATGGATGTATGTAATTTGTAATTGTAAGGACAGAGAGACTGAGGCAGAGAAGTTGTAGTGGTAGCCTAGTGGTAGCGGGATCCCATTCCTGTTATGGTTCACGTTGCAGTATGAACAAGGTGCAGCAAAATGAACGGGGACAACGCCGAACACTGGATTACCCCCTCGCAGTGGGCTCCAGATGTAAAGCTAAGCCTTGTGTGTGCGTGAGACGAGCTTCAAGTTTGTGGGGGCTAATCGCAGCTGTTCACTCAAGTGGTGGACAAGTTGGGGATTGAAAATCAAGTCCATTCCTATTAACTACCAACGCCGAGTGTAAATACCAGAACGTCGAGCTTCTGACACTCAGCGTCATCAAGTAGGTAATATTCGGAGTTATATACACAGTAAGTATGTAAGTAAAATCCATTTTATCAAGTCCGAAAGACTTGACTTGTCGCAATTCCGATGCGTGTTCGGTGTTTATGTACAAGTAAGTATAAGTAGCATCTGTCTTGTCAAGTCCGAAGGACTTGGCGCAATTGAACTCATACGCGTACAGACGCGTGTGAGGCGCGACATCTGGCACGACATGCAGACAGATGGAAGGAGTTCGCATTCTTTGAAGATTTACCGAGCCTGAATTACATTCTAAAACAAGCTCGTCAATTCACAGAAAATCCATTTTCCATCCTCCATACCCTTTTTTAGATGGTCCTTGAGAAAGGCATCCCTGCTAATGGAATCCTTGGAAATTCATTCATTCACTGTCCTCGGCTTCACACCCTATACATCTCCCATCTTCGTGCTACTGATACTATTGATGTCACACATCTGAGCATGTTAAATGTTGCATTCTATCAAGGATGCTCCTTTGCAGTTTTACTTGAAAAGTTTCCAATGTTGAAGACTTTAGCAGTGCAATACTTCTACCCATTTGAAGGCAATGAGGCTACACCATTCCCATTCGCCGCATCTGTCATACCCATCTCAGGACCTTGGAACTTAATGTCAATATAACCATTGTCGCTGATGCCTGGCGGTCGGTTCAACTGCCTAATTTGACTCATCTTCGAGTCCTAGGCATCAACGAAAGCATATTTTGTGATGTTACGAAACAGCGTTTTGACGAGCTCAAAGCAATGTTATCCTATTCGCAATGCATCCTAGAACGTGTCCAGTTGCTTGGAGATATGGATCCAGACAGCAATATAGTGGCGTCGTTATTCCAAGGCATACGTGTTCGCTCAGAATCCAAATGATATATAGTAGTACTTGCCTCAAATACGACACTGTCGCTGAGCATGCTACCTGACGATAGAATCCAGCGTTATTTCAACTCTACTTATTTTTTCATTTGTGTAGATACGTTATATTTCTGTGTAAAGTAGTGGAATGTCAAAATCGTTTATCTCGCTGATTGAATGCATAAGAACTACTTGTAAATTTTTGCAGTAATCTAAAATAGCTCGCGTTTAGCGATGTCTAGGTTTCGTGGTCAATACTCAATGAATAAGGAAAACTGTTTTGAAAGTTTCCATTGATCATGATGGCAGTGAGCGGATGTACGTCGATGTAGCCTAATTTTACTGTTACTGCAAGGCATGCAATACTAAGTATGGATGAAAGTTCAGGTGTCCAAGACGAATAAAGGGTCGAAATGAATATGCAGTGGTGCATGAATCCGAAATGACAACGACAAGAGAGAGGGATTGTGCGATGATATGCCAGGCCCAGTACGAGGAGAACATGACTCGGAGAATTGGGATGGGATGGGAGAACGACCGACTACCAAGAGATAATGATTTCTCGTCACCAAAAAACCCAAGTTAACGGAAAGACTGAATCTCCCGCACGTCTCCCGGGACGATATCTGACCAAGACTGAACCTGGATAGAGCAATGCGAAAATCTCGCTCGTGATCTCTTGGAGTAGTGTGTAAATCGGGGAAAGCAAAGACTCCAACGTTTTCGCGAGCTGGACGCGTCGTGCATCCTGCAACTCGAACTCTCGAAGATTAAGACGGGTTTTCGCTATCAAGACGCGTAACTCGGACCGTTCGACGGCTGAATTCGGGATGGAATTGGATCTGCAAAAAGTACTTATGAGATGAACAGACCACGATGCATTCTACTCTAGAGGTCGTGTTCTTTTGGTATTCGTAGTCATTTCATTGTGACCATTGGTGCGGCGTCGGGTCAAAACTCCAAGCGCCTAGTAAGTAAACTTGGCTTCGCGCGCTGCACACCGAGACCAAATCTGAATAAATGAATAGATACTATCGAAGCATTAAGAAGTGGTCGGATAATTCTATTCACCAACCCTCCTGCCCGAACACAATCCCTCATTTTGACACAGATCGTAACAATCCGGCCTACAGATTGTTTTCATTGAGGTTATGAAGCGGCGGAGGTACAGAGTGATGTGACTGAGGACCGATGAATTTTAGCATTATTATATTCTCAATTGTACGATGAAGGTTATGTTTGATCACCGCTCTTTCCGACGCTCCACCATTCTCGCCAGCATCCTTGGTACCTCCTTAGAACTTAATCATCTATCTTGCCATTGAGAAAGCTTGAATCCAGTTTGTACCTTGTTTCTTTACTTTATCATCTTTCGGATGTCACTTTCGTTGCCATTGTTTAGTCCTTCTTTTCCAGTTGTCTGTCTTCAGTGCTAATATATTCCTGTCCCTGGTCTTCATTCCAGTCTACTATACCCCTAATCCCACCTCTATATCCAACTGTACAAGTGATGTTAGAGCTGTCAAGCCAAATTGTGGACTTGGTGCTGGAGGGATCAAGAGACCGAATTAGCTGAGGTCGGAAGGTAGAATATATTGATTTAGTTACTTGTGACATTCTCGGTGGGCTCTGCGGAGGGCTCCGCCTATGCCAACGGGGTTGCTCCAGAGGCAACTTATTGAAGGAGGGTTGTAGTGGGATTGCGTTCAGGCAGCGGGGTTGATTAATAGAATTATCCGAAGTGGTCATCGTTTGAACATGTCTAGGTTAATATTGAATACAGTCTATGAAGAAACTGATTCGGTAGTGTTAACTTCGGATTGTAAAGATGATCCCCGACAAACCGACTGTTCGATTCCGAGCGAACACGTATGCCTTGGAATAACGATGCCACAACATCGCTGTCTAGGTCCATATCTCCAAAAGTCACAATATTCGAGCTGTTAATATCGCTGTCTAGATTCATCTCTCCAAGCAATTAGACACACTCTAGGATGCATTGCGAGTAAGATAACATCGCTGTTTCTTAACATCACAAAATGTGCGTTTGTGGATGTGTCTGGCTCGAAGATGAGTCAAACCAGGCAGTTGAACGGACTGCCACGCGCCAGCGACATGGTATTTATGGATTGCCAGTTCCAAGGTCCTGAGGTGGGTATGACAGACGTGGGGAATGCGAATTGGTGTAGCCTGATAATCTTCAACTGGGTCATTGATGCAGTTCACTGTTAAAGTCTCCAACACTGGACACTTTTCAAGTAAAATTGCAAAGGAGCATCCTTGATATAATTGGGTCCGTAAGTTGACCAGGTGCGTTAGCTCGACTGTATCGGTAGCACGAAGATGGGTGGTCAGTAGGTAGTGGAGCCGAGGACAGTGAATGAATGAATTCCCAAAGACTCCATCGGCAGAGATGCCACTTAGGCGGATCAACAAGGCGTCGAAGATGGAGAAAGGATTTTCTGTGAGATCGCGAGCTTGCTTCAGAATGTAATTCAGGCTCGGTGAAACAGGTGCCACGTATTGGAACTTCTTCCATCTGTCTGCGTGTCGTGCCAGATCATCTAGAGCACTGCGTAGTCCAAGAGTAAGTTCGATTGAGTCAATGTCCAGATGGAGGCGCATAGGTATAGTCCCAGAACATGCTAGACACACCCTCAGTATGGATATAATATCAAGGACAGGTTCTGCAAACAAGTTTATAAGCAGGGATGACCAGAACGAGGGTTGGAACACGATGATTTCTCGCCACCAAGAAGAACCCATGTCAATGGAAAGATGGAAACTCCCGCACATCTCCCAAAACCAGATCTGACCTCGATAACTTCCGGAGTAGCGAGCTCGAAGATTTCATTCATGATTTCCGGTGGAAGTGTGCGAATGGGAGAAAGTAGAGACTCCTAGAATCCCAATGTTTTTGTGGACTGGGGCACGTCGTATATCTTCCAAGTCGCATTTCTCAAGATTACGACGGGTTTCTGCTATCAAGGCGCGTAACCGTGACCGCTCGATAACTGAATTCGGGAAGCAATTAGATCTGCTCTGAGAAAAAGGTTCCTCCCAGGTAGTTTGATCTGCAGGTGAAGGATTTGGTGTAGACTGCGAGGTCAAGCAAAGCTTTTCGATGCCAGACATGACTGAAAATAGGGCGATTCGAAGATGGTCAAAAAGGATGGCAGGTGCACCCAAAGGCTCTTAGGCGCTTGTTATCGGCGCTTCTGTCAGATCAACTTCGGTCATGTCCGGCGTCGAAAAATTTTGCTTGACCTCCTCACAGTCTACACCAAGACTTTCACCTAGTCGGTTAATCGGGGATCATCCCTACAATCCAACCACTAACGAGTTGGGATCTTCCTAGACCGTATCCCATGTGGCATAGATAGAAGAACGTGATTCTTTATTTTGGACTAGAAAGTTACTTGCAGCCGGGGAGGCGCTTCCCTCCGCTATTCGTTTGCTTCATGCTTACTTGCGTTTCGCCCCAGGCTCTACCTAGAGTGTTTTGCATTCCAGTAATCTGTGTCTTTGATCCTGGAATGATATACTGTACTTGTCTCCGATATGACTTTGTTGCCGAACATATTACCCGACGGTCGAATCCAGCGTTATTTCGAATCCACTTGTTTTTTTTTTCTCCTATTTGTGTAGATATCTATCTCTGCGCTATTCACTTTAAGAGTATTTGCAGTAAGACTAGCTCTCGTCTAGCTAGGCTTCGCAGTGGTCAATAATGAATAAAGGAAACTGTTTTTAAAGGTTTTACATTAACAGCGAGCGGATGTATCTGTCAAATTATGGATTACCGCCAACAGCGACAGCGGAATTGACCTATACTGGGGATAAATTGGTGACGGTAGCGCAGTAGTCTATGGCAGCATAATAAAAACCATGCTGAGTTTGGCTGAGCAGATAGATTCCACAATGAAGACCTTTAGCAGATTTTTCCGCGTGTCCAAAGTCCCTAGCGAAACACAGAATGACCTGGGTTTTGTTGTCACTAGAAGCCTATCGTTCCATCATCGAGGAGGAAAATCAGAAGCCAGTTGCAGATTGATTTCCCTTTGAGGTAGATATTTATCTTCGAGCTCGTCGTACCTCGAAGTATTCTGTATCAGAGGAACGGTGTGTGCGGTGTACGTCTGGCCTGGGCTCCGGCGTCCAAGCGTCAACGAGGCTGTCTCTTCACCGTTACTCGATCCAGAGAGTAAGAATGAGCTATCCAAGTTAGAAGAAAGAACGACGGAACCAGCATGGGAGGAAGTAAACCTGGAGGAGCTATGCGTGTTCATTTCCCCGCAAGAGGATGGGTGTTTCGCTGCTGATTTTGGGCAAGATAATCCATGGTACGGCCACTTATGAGTGGTGAGGAACTTGCTATTGGAGCTTGGAACTGAAGAATGGTGAAACCTACCGCCATTATAAACGAGAGTGGAACCAATACAGGGCGGAGAACGAAGATAACACTTCAATCCCTTCGTACTTGTAGTGCTCGGATGATTGGAATCTGGTTTGAGATTCGTGGATGTAAAGAGCAGGTTTCCCCGGTCCAGGTCGAGCATTACCACGCGAGTAATCCGATTCAAAAGTCCAATGCCTGCCCTCTGATGACGAGATTGGGTCGAGGATTCCGAATTTGATCGGCGTGGGATAGTTTCCGTATGGTGCATCGGGCTGGAGTCCATGAGTTGCTACCTGAGCGAAGTGGGGAGGCACGACCTAGTATAACAGATGTAGCCAATGATGTTACTGTAACGCATGCAATAAGTTGGATGAAAGTTCAGGTGTCCAAGACGAATGGGAATAAATGGAAGAAATGCAGGAATTCGAGACGACGATGATCACAAGGAAGTTATGATGCGATGCGAGCAAGATGCGAGTGAGCGATAGATACTTACACAGAGAAAGAGAGAGAAAGAGATTACACAATGATATAAATACCAGTGACGAGTTCAACACGAGAATTGGGATGGGAGAACGACCGACTACAAGAAAGTAAGCAGCGAGTGAGTGGGCCAAAGGAGGACGATGATAGAATGAATATAATAGCCGCGGCCGACCAAGGGGCATTCGGCATCCGAATGGCAGACCGTCACCTTGCATAGTTAGGAAAGGTACCACGCGAGGCTCTGATTAGCGCGCGCCGCGCCACGCTTAGCTTTTCGTCCACACTTCCGCAAATCTTAACATACCCATACGAATGTTTTCATATATGTTGTAAAGTCTACCATAGTCAGCTACTTTTACTTTAGCAATAGCTCTCGCCCTTTAAAAGCTCGGTGCGATTGTCATTAAGCGCCTAGATCGGCATTGGCATTTTTTTGATGACGACATAACAAGTCACGTTAAGAGGACTTTGTCTGCCGTTCTGGTGCCGAATGCCCCTTGCGGCCGACTGTAGTATGTATGAAGATTGGCGCCCAAGAAATATCGGTCGATGTTTCCGGGCGCTCCGAGCCTCCGAGGCTTATCCGCTCGTTCAACTTGAACTTGGAACTGAGATTCCATTTCACTTTGATCTCCTGTGATTTCTTCAAACACGTTAAAGCCCTGTACGACTCTACGACCCCACGAAATCTACGACCAAACTACTCTTTCCCTCAAACCTGGCTCTGACCGGCACTTGAGCAGAGCTGAATGAACTGGGAGATATCTCGGTGAGAGCCTTGAAGCTGGGCCTGGCCTCCAAATCTAACCCAATTGGCTTAGAAATCCGCATTATCTGGAACATTATGCACCTTCTTTCGCGTCTCTATAGAAAGAGAACAATTGCAACCGACGACCAAACTTTTGAGTACGACGCTAGAGTTACTCCTGAACCTAGAGCTTCTCTCACCGAGAATGCCAATACGCCTACATCTCCCTTTGAACGAAGAATCCATCCAGATCTCAATGCTCTTGCTCAAGAGCTTGAACACGAACCCGAATCTGTTCCATTATCACGACCCTCTAATGCTAATAATCCAGAAACAACAAACTTTATCTCCCTAACCCCCTGGATTCGAAATCGACGCACGACCCAAACGAACCTTGCCGGATCACAGCGTTCGCGCGCTAGTAGTAGTTCCAACCATCATCCTCCATCTGCTTGGAGTACCTTTGGTCGCAGAAAATCTCGCAGGCAACATCACAACTCCAGTACCAGTGTACCTCACATCTCTCGATTTCGGAGTTGGAGCTAGCCCACCAGACTCCGACTCTCAGCGTTCACGCGCTAGTTCCAGCTACCCTGCGGATACCTCTGCCGAAACATCTGGGACGCATTCTCGCGACCAATCATTCCATTCCCCTCCCTCGTCAGGCTTCACATTCGGTTCCGTCGGGCCAGTGTATCCTCCATCTCCCCCCACCTCTTTATCAACGAACCCAGCGTTACGCTTCAGCTTATTTGGTGGAGCCAGCGAAGCAGTAGAATCGCAGAATGTTTCTGTAGGAGAATTCGGCGAGTTTGCGATTGAGGATACGTCCAGGGAACCTCGGCCGTCAACTTCGATGCCGTCCTTGAATCGACATCATAGACGTCTCGAAACGTCGATATCGAACGCGAATGATGAGCGTAGTAGACCGCGGGTTCAGGATATCTTCCAGATCCAGTCCGAGGAACAGCAAAGGTCGAGAAGTGGAGCCAGCAGCAGTACTGGTAGTCCTAGCAGTAGACTTGGACGTCGTCGTCGAAAACAGCCTCGCGAACATAGGGGTGTCCCCACAAAGTCCGAAACATGGACAACACGCGTAGACAACGTGAGTATTTCGTGTTTTTGTTTTATTTAGTTGGTCCCTTCGGTGGAAGGGTTTACATACACGAGGTTACTTTCTCCTCGTGTTTGATGTATGATTTGGTTATGCTTTCTGGGCGCGCATATATAAAACGACTGCGCTGCGTTGAGATACTGATAGTGATATCCCTTCTCCTCTTACTAGATGTCGGAATCAGCTACGTTAGGCCTAGGAGCACCGTTTCGTTTGCAGCAGCAAGAGCCAGTTGGACCTTTGATCGGTGAGTCTATTATCTGACGATATCGCTCCGCTGGTCACTGCGCGATGGCTCTATCCATATCTACATCTACATCTATGTAGAAGGACTTGCGCTTCCTCCGCTGTGAAACGGAACGTGGCTCGCATATATATATGCCCTGCGGCTAACTCTTTATTTCTCTTTCTCTTGTAGACGAACCATCATCATCATCACCTAATTTATTAACCAATCCCAACGCCGACCCAGTCGATTCCATTCCTTCTACCCGTCCTTCTCAAGCTGCCCAAAACATCAACATGGCTTCTGCTGGCACTACCACTCCTCCACGATCACATAGTCCGTCTCCGCTTCCCGGCGCAAGTGGAGATGAACACAACAAAAGTAGACTCAAAGGCAAAAGCAAACTTGAGTCTTCTTCTTCTTCCAGAACGTCTTCCCCGCTTCGTAATGTAACTCCGAGTACTGCTCTAAACCGAACAGAGTTTCCTTCTCCTGCGGCGTTGGTGCCTGTTTCAGTCCCGCCTCTGCCAACCTCAATCTCAATGTCCACTTCGACTTCGAGTTCTTCGCGACCTACCACCCCGCGGCGTTCGGCGATGGCTAAGACTTCGGCTTTTCAACCTCAACCTCAGCCTCAGGCTATACCCTTGGCGACGTCGACTTCTGCGTCTAGCTTGGGATCCGGAAAGGGTAAGAGGAAGGCGGACGAGGTTGAGGTTGAGTTTGATGGGCTCGGGGTCGGGGACTGGGACTGATGCCAAACAGCAGCAGAAGCAGAGAGTAATACATAGAGCGACGTTTGCTGCTGAACCCATACCTCGAAGTGCGTTTTTATTCTTCGTTTTTTTCATGTTGTTGACTGATTAGCCTTTCTTTCTACAGCACACCGAACCTCAACCTCCTCCACTGCCTCTCATTATCATTATGCCCGTCGAAAACGCGTGCGGTTATCTAGTGGGACGAGCTTTGCTACCACCCCGGCCGTTTCCGAGAACGGTGTCGGTATCAGTCTCGGTGGTAGTGTTCGAGCACCATCTCGTGCGGGTAGTACTAGGCGTGCGCCATACCCTTACCCAGTCCATGGATCTGGATCATCATCGTCCCCCGCGGCCGTCCGACCTTCATCTCGAGATTCCCGCACCCCAACCCAATCTTCCCTTCGTGGTGGGTCTTCGGGTAGTGTGCGGTATAATAGCGTAAGCCATAAACAACGCCCTGGATCCAAACGAGGGAGCATAATATCACAAAAGTCTGCATCCACATCCATACCCATTTCCGCCTTAATCTCCCCGCACGCACCCTCCATCTCGAAGTCCCTCAACCGTGGCAACCCTATGGCTACTCCGTATCATATGCGTGATCCGAGGAAACCAGCCCCGGTGCATCCTACGTCGTGGCGGCTGGCGTTTCCGTCGCCGGGGCCGGAGGAGAGGGGATGGGTGGCTGGCTGTATGGAAGGTCTGGGGTGGGGACTAGGGGTTGGGAGGTTATTGGAGGTTGGGAGAAGGGGAAGGAAGAGCGTTGGGAAAGGGAAGGAGAGGGAGGGGGATATCGATTTAGAGAAACAGGATTATACCCGAGGAGAGGACCTTTCACCTAGTAAGCTTCCCGTCGTAGACTGGATCGAAGGCGGGGGAAGTCCTATCCATGCGTGGCTGTTTTTCCTGGGGTTTGTGCTCTTCCCTGTGTGGTGGATTGCTGGGCTTTTTATTGGGATACCCAAGACTAGACGACTTGGGGATGAGCCGAGTAGTGTTGGAGGCACGGGATCGGCGGCAGGACTAGGGAAGAGTGTGGTTTTGGATGATCCGCAGGTGGAACATGGTATGTCGCTTTTTTTTTGGTATTGCGGGATATGCCATTGCTAACACAATTTTCAGACGCAAAGTCATGGCGGAACAGATGTCGAGTGTTGGCTGTTGTATCCCTTTTCACATACGTTCCTTTTATCGTCCTCGTTGTTATTTTCGTACCGCGGTCTTGATGACACGGGACCCTCTGTCATTGTTCTGTTCCAGTCGTGACTCTCTGTCTTTCAAGATATCTTCGATATTTATCACACTCGCTACTCGTACTTGGTCGTTTTCTCATCCATCCATCCATCCCGAATTCTCGTGTTTTCCTCGTCACTGGCATATCATCGCGTAATCTCCCTCTCTCTCCCTCTCTCTCTCTCTCTCTGTCTATCGCTCGCTCACTCGCATCGCATCGCATTACAACCTCTTTGTAGTCGTCATTTCTGATTCATTTGTACCACTCACTGCATATGCATTCCTTTCCTTTATCGGACCTAGACACCTGAACTTTCATCCATACTTACTTATTCCATGCGTTACATTATCGATACCTATATCCGCTCTCAATGTAAACCTTTCAAACGGTTTACTTTTTAACATTCATTATTATTAACCACTATCACTAGACGTGAGCTAGTCTTACTGAAAAGACGAAAGAAGTGCAAGAATGGAATGGAAGCAAACAAATTGTTGAGCCTAAGAGAAGCAACTTTCCAATCCAAAATCAAACATCAAAACACAATCGCCCTCACCAATACCTCAACTTCGTAGTAGTTGGATCCGACAGAGTGTTCGTTTCCGAGCGAGCATGTATGTCTTGGAATAACGACGCTACTTAATGTTTTTGTTTTTGTCTTCTAACAAATTTCCAGGACAGCTGGACCGTGACGCATTCGAATGGATACATGTGACTGGTCAAACGTCAACATCACTGGCAGCTGCCTTGAGCTTGAAAATGTGAAGACGACGGCAGTGTTCCAATGATTCCGTTGGAAAAGGTCGAAAACAATATAGTATAGTTGTTGAATAATAAGTAGACTAGTTATACCGATTCATTTCAAGGGACCTTCACAAAGTCCGCTGATAATTTTACAACAAAAACTATAAACGCTTAGGTTTACGATTCATCAGCCCTCGCTGTCCGAATCTTCAATCCTGGGCCAATCAATTCCTTCCTCCCCCGGCCTGTCCCTCATCCATCTATCCGGTATCAATTCGACCACCTCCGCTGCAGTGGCCCTTTTCTCGATGTCGTATAGTGTCATCTTGCGTAGGATCCTCTCTACCATCGCTCGGTCCTCCTCAGCCTCCCCCTCGAACGGAAACTGCATTGGGAACATCAGCCATTTGCCACCAACCGCCTTACCAGGTCTTTTACGCTTTGTCGAACACCAATTTTCGTCCTCGTCGAACCAATCCCACCTTTCTTCGCTAAATTTACTGCCGTCGGAAGATTCAGACGCATCAGATGAAGCAGAGGTGTCGGATCCATTAGCGCTCCCAGACCACATCCTCCACCACCTCTCCGGGAACTTGCCAAGCTTTAACACCATAACAGCCCTCGAAAATGATGCAGGCTCCGAAAAGAGATATTGCCTCAGAAAGAGATAGTTTATCAAGTGGACGAGGGCCCAGATGTCCGATGCAGGGCTGTGTAAATTGTCGAAGAAGAGTTCAGGGGATGCGGAGACCTCTGGACAGTGTGATGATCGTATTCTGGAGCCCGAACCTGGTCCGACGAGGAATGATTCACCAAAGTCGCATATTTTAACGTGCAGCGATGCAGGATCCGCAAAGCACAATTCGAGAAAGTTGTCTCCGAGGCAGGGTGATACGAGATATTTGAGGGTTGTGAGGATTCAAAGCCGACTCAGAGTCAAATGCAGGAGCATTCTGAGCTTCCAGGGCTTGAGGGATATACCGACGCGGCTTTCCCAGCACCTTTTCGATATGTTCTTGAGAGGACAAGGAAGATATGATTGTCGGGGCATAAAGGAGAACATTTCGGATGTGAAGATCTGAGAACTGAGAAATTAGTATGGTCAGAGGGGATGAAGAGTCCAACTGCACAAGCTTTACCGACCTCCGTGTACGATGCCGTGCTTATGCAGATACCTCAAGCCATATGCAACCTGCGCAGCCAAGCGCTTCGCGATACCTGTAGGAGCAGGATCCTCCCTATATATATAAAACAGAGCATCTGCGAGATTCGGGCCTAGGATCTCCGTTACGATACATAGATGTGTCCCGTTTGGTCCTTTGTGAGTGAATATATCAGATATTTGGACGACATGATTATTCCCCTCATCATCATTATCCGGCGACTGACTGGATTGCGCACGGACATGCTGGAGGTATTTGACGACGGCAATCTCGTCAGATGCACGAGATTTAGAACATTCGAGGTTAGCGATACAGATTTTCAATGCAGCATAGCGGCCGATTTGAGAGTCGTAAACCAGCCAAACAACGGCGTACGTGCCGTGCCCAAGCTTACTGTATACATACTAAACAGAGCGTCTGCGATATTCGGGCCTAGGACCTCCGTTACGATACACAGATGTGTCCCGTTTGGTCTTCGTGAGTGAATATATCGAATATTTGGACAACATGGTTATTCCCTTCATCATTCTCATCCGGCGACTGCCTGGATTGTGCACAGACATGCTGGAGGTGTTTGACGACGGCAATCTCGTCCGACACACGAGATTTGAAACGTTCGAGGTTGGCGGCACAGATTTTCAGCGCAGCGTAGCGGCCGATTTGAGAGTCGTAAACCAGCCAAACGACGGCGTACGTGCCGTGCCCAAGCTTATTTACGACAGTGTAGCGCCCGTTGTGAAACTTGTCGTCCAGGTGGACAGGATGATACCCACCAGGACGGTATCCGTAGGTGCTTTCTATGTTCATAGTCAAGAAGTGAACGGCTTTAGGCGCCCGACCTAAATTTGAAAATCGATTTACCCTCCTCGCCGCCCGATCTCGAGACAGCACTCCGACAGTCCGACCATTTCATCGATTATTTAACCTTCCATGTACTTACATTCCATTCCGATTCCATTCCCTAGCCTAATGTGATGTCGAGATCCATCCTGAAGTTCCCTTGTACTGAAGCCTTCTCTAATAGTATACCGTGTCAAAAAAGAGTCTACAAAATTATAAGTAAAATATCGTAAATATCGTATTGGAGCCAGAACGAAAGAATCCAAATCCTCCCCTTCTTCTTCATCGTTCGTGGAGACATATGTGCTTGTACCTATGTCGGTGTCCGTTTCGTCTATTCTTGATCTATCATCGGGACTTGGGGCAGTAGGTGTGGGTTTAACGTCGACGCGTGTTAAAGAGAAGAAAGATGGCTTAGTCCCAAGGGTTCGGCATCAAAACGGCAGATGAACATGGGTTTGTCCAGAAAAAAAGCAAAGCGAACAGCACCTGGCTTCTAGTGGGAAAAACGAGATGGTGTACTTCAATGGAAGCACAGGCGTACTTCAGAGTACAAACATCTTTCAACTGAAATGTGCTCGCAGCTCTTCAAGTTCAAGGTGCGATCTCATATCTTTCGAGATGTATATCCTCGATGTATCAATTCGTGATTTTTCGGGTTGTTTCTATGCAATGTCCAAGCGTGATCTGTGGCAGTTGAACTTGGATTCAGTGTAGATAGCGACATGATTGAAAGACGATTCGAAGATGGTCACAGAAGCGCATAATAATAATATCCCACTTACTGCATATGCAATCCTTCCCTTTGTCAACCTTGATTTTACAATAGAAAAAAAAACTAAGAACTTTACATTTACGAGTCTCAGCCCTCGCTGTCTGATTCTTCAATCCTGGGCCAATCGATTCCTTCTTCCCCCGGCCTGTCCCGAATCCATCTATCTGGTATCAACTCGACCACCTCCGCCGCAGTGGCCCTTTTCTCGGTATCATACAATGTCATCTTGCGTAAGATTCTCTCCACCATTGCTCGGTCCTCCTCAGCCTCCCCTTCGAACGGAAACCGGCACGGGAGCATCAGCCATTTGCCGCTAACCGCCTTACCAGGCTTATTATATTTTGTCGAACACCAATTTTCGTTCTCGTCGAACCAATCCCACCTTTCTCCGATGCATTTACTGGCGTTGGAAGATTCAGACACGTCAGACGAAGGCAGAGGAGTCGTCTGATCCATTAGCGCTCCCAGACCACATCTTCCACCACCTCTCCGGGAACTTGCCAAGTTTCAACACATAACAGCCCTTGAAAACGGTGCAGGCTCCCAGATCCCCAGAAAGAGGTAGTTTATGAAGTGGGCGAGGGCCCAGATGTCCGATGCAGGGCTGTGTAAATTGTCAAAGAATAGTTCAGGCGCTGCGCAGACCTCGGGACAATGTGATAGTCGTATTCTGGAGCCCGAACCTGGTGTGACGAGGAATGATTCACCAAAGTCACATATTTTAACGTGCAGCGATGCAGGATCTGCAAAACACATTTCGATAAAGGATTCTTCGAGAGAGGGCAATACGAGATATCGAGGGCTGTGAGGATTTAAAGACAACTCGGAGTCAGAGGCAGGAGTATTCTGATCTTCCAAGGCTTGAGGGATATATCAACACGGCTTTTGAGGATTTTCTCAATATCTTCTTGAGAGGATGAGGAGGATATGATTTTCGGGGCATAAAGGACTCGGAGAACATTTCGGATGTGAAGATCTGAGGAATTAGTATGGTTAGAGGGAAATGAAGAGTCCAACTGCACAAGTTTTACTGACCTCCGTGTACGATGCCGTGCTTATGGAGGTACCTCAAGCCATATGCAACCTGCGCAGCTAAGCGCTTCGCGATACCTGTAGGAGCCTGATAATCTGTATACATACTAAACAGAGCGTCTGCGATATTCGGGCCTAGGACCTCCGTTACGATACACAGATGTGTCCCGTTTGGTCCTTCGTGAGTGAATATATCGAATATTTGGACAACATGGTTATTCCCTTCATCATTCTCATCCGGCGACTGCCTGGATTGTGCACAGACATGCTGGAGGTGTTTGACGACGGCAATCTCGTCCGACACACGAGATTTGAAACGTTCGAGGTTGGCGCTACAGATTTTCAGCGCAGCGTAGCGGCCGATTTGAGAGTCGTAAACCAGCCAAACGACGGCGTACGTGCCGTGCCCAAGCTTATTTACGACAGTGTAGCGCCCGTTGTGAAACTTATCGTCGAGGTGGACAGGATGATAACCACCAGGACGGTATCGATTGGTGCTTTCTACTATGTTCATAGTAAGAAGAAAGAGCGTTGTGTGTTTCATCGGCAAATCGATCGTTTCGGATTCATTTGTGCTACATCCGCTCGCCAATATTATTAATAATAATATTAATAATATCAATGACCACGATTGCTAGACGCAAGCTAGTCTACTGAAAAAGATTTTGAAATGTCCAAGAAATAACGCAGATATCAGATTACTGATAACAAAATATATACTATCGGTAAATGCAGTATGAAGCAAGTGTGTGTGAAATCGACTCTCCTAGCTGCAAGCAACTTTCCAACTCCGGAATCAAACACCAAAAAACAATCGCTCATCTAGTAGCACATAGAATACGGCCTAGGAAGAATCCCGACTTGGTAGTGGTCGGATTGTAAGGATGATCCCCGACAAACCGACTGCTCGATTCCGAGCGAACACATATGCCTTGGAATAACGAGGCTACAGTATCGACTGTCTCCTAACAAACTTTCCAGACTAAGCTGAACACGCTCTAGGACGCAATGTGAAGAGGCTAACATTGCTTTTATGTCTTCAAAACGCTGTATCGCAGCATCGCGAAATGAGCCTGGGTCGATGTCATCGGGCTTGAAGAAAGGCCAAGTTAGGCAGTTGAACGGACTGCCAGGCATCAGCGACCAAAGGTTTTCTCAGATGTTCACCTTTCAAGGTTCTAGAGATGGGTATGACGGACGTGAATAGGAATCATGGGTGTAGCCGCATCACCTTTAGATGCTCCATCCAACAACAAAGTGCACTGTTAAACTTCTCCAACAATGGACGCTTGTCGAGTAAAACTGCAAAGGAGCCATGATAGCATCCGGTTTCTAACGTCCTCAGGTGCGCGAGCTCGATTGTATCGGTAGCACGAAGAAAGCCAAGTCGTAGGTGGTGAAGCCGAGGACAATGATTAAATGAATTTCCAAGGAATCTATCGTCATAGGATTCTTCCGTACCATGATATCCATGGTGTCAAGGATGGAGAAAGGATTTGTCTGTGAAATGACGAGCTTGCTTTAGAACGTAATCCAGGCTCTGTAAGTTGAGCGTGGATCTGAACTCCTTCCATCTGTCTGCATGTCGCGCTAGGTCATCTAGAATTCTGCATAGCCCAGGAGTAAGTTCAACTGAGCGAAAAGGTAGGCAGAGGCGCAAAGGAGTGCAGTCCCAGAGCGTGCAAGACATGCCCTCAGTATGATATGCGTAATATCAAGGACAGGTTCAGCAGCAAGCCTCATGATCAAGGAGGACCAAAATGAGGGTTGGGATACGATGATCTCGCGCCACCACGAAGAAACCCATGTCAATGGAAAGATGGAATCTCCCGCACGTCTCCCAAAACTAGGTCTTACTATGATGGCCTTATCCGGCAATGGCGAGCTCCAATATCTTGCTCATAATTTCTGGTGGAAGTCTGCGAATGGGAGAAAGTAGAGATCCCCAGTGGAAGTCCAACGTTTTTGCGAGCGGAACGGGTCGTGTATCTTCCAAGTCGCATTTCTCGAGATTACGACGGGCCTCCGCTACGAAGTTGTGGAGCTGTAAGAGGAAGTTGGATGTGCTCCGATAAAAAATTTCCAAGCCAGACTGATCTGTGACAGTTGAAGGATGTGGTATAGACTGCGAAGCCAAGTAAAGTTTTTCGGTGCTAGACATGACTGAAAAGACGATTCAAAAATGGCAGATTGAAAAAGAGTGGCAGCAGAAGCGCCCAAAGAGCGCCTTTGTTTAGTCGTCTGTGTCTGCCTATTTCTCGAGCTGACATCTCCTCATGTCCATATCTGCCGACTCATTGATTCGACGCATGCCATCATTAGCAGTCGATACGGTTAGCCAATTGCATAAAGAAACTTGCTTCTCACTGTAAATTAAAATAAAATAAAATAAATCCAGTAAAATGAAGTCTCGACTCTCGAAGACTTACATTTAGTACGATGAAAAGAAGGTATGAGAGTGATTTATGGTCGGAAAATGTATAACAATATAGTTATATAATAGGTAGACTGTTATGCCGATTCATTTCAAGCAACCCCACTGATAAGCTCTACTATGGCAAAAGTTGCATTCCGATTTTGAGCTTCCCCATTCCCTTCAAAAATGGAAGCTTCCCGCCCAGTAGCTCATCTGGCATATATAAACTCTGCGTCTTTGATGCCTTCACCACAATATTGACCATATCAAGCGAGGAAAACATTGCGTTTTGAAGTCGAGCATCGAGAATAGCAAATTGCTCACATTGCGCCTCCCATTGAGCAGCATCCCATGAGCGGGTGGATAAGAGTAAGGTAAAATGGCGCAATGGATGAGCATTCCCACTGTTCCCATTCCGATCCCGAGGTCGAAAGAGAAACTCAATCCAGCGAACGATGCTATCTGTTCCAACAAAGCATTCCTGACAATTCAAAGTGAGAGTGTGTAGGTTGGGCGTGTGGCCTAGATGGATGAGATCGAAGTCTAAAAGGAATCATCATCAAGTGTGAACGAAAGTCAGATAAGTCAAACATACTTTGAAGTCCGTAACAGTACTGTAGCTCCAACTTCGTAATACTACAACTAGAGTGCTGCACCATAAATGCGACCAACTGGTAATCCCTTGTTGAGTACGCATTCAAACGTAAATATCGTAGATTCTGAACTTCAAACGGGCATGATTCGTCTTGGAACCAAGAAATGAATGCATCGATATCATCCGTCTCCAACTCGTCCAGTTTTATAGAGCGAGGAGGATTAATGACCATATCTGAAGTAATTGGGATCCTGATACGATTAAAATCCCCCCTCTTGACCGACAATGCCTTCAAGTGCGTGGCTTGACCCAACAGAGAAGCCAGTTCAACAAATGTGGGTATGGTAAACTCAAAGAGTGTGATTCGAGTCAGAGAGGGGGCTTTGAGTACGTCAATTAATGCCATTCTGAGTAAAGGAGATAGTGTCTCCCATCTGAAGTATGTGAGCTGTATCGCGTCCACTCCAGAGAGTCGTTGGATGACCTTGGCCGCCTCTGCTAGATTTTCCGGTAAAATTGTCGCATAAAGTTGTAAGTGAAGACCTAGAAACCGGACAGAAGATGCTAGATGCGGTTTCTCATCGAATATCGCAATGAGCCGCTCCGTTTTGGTTTTTAGAAAGCTCCGACTCGCAGGGGAGCAACCATCAAGATCGATCTTTTCAAAGATGTGACGCTGAGAAGGGACAACCCAAGCTTTTTCGACAAGAGAACAGCGGTAGAGAGCATTTTTATCGGAGTTGAGGTTGTCGAGGATACATTCTATAAGTTCAATGGGCAATGACTCCATCATCGTGATGGTCGCAAGCAAATAGCAAATGTCGGCGGCAAAAAGCTAAAGCGACCAAAAAGCAATTTGAACCAAGCGAACTGAAGAAACAGCAATTCAGCTCATCGGTGAGAATCACCAAAGAATCACTAATATAGTAGTAGTAATACTCACTCAGGCTAAGTGTTAAGAGGAGAGTAACTTGTACATAAGGAGCATAATGGTCTCTACAATGTGACTACAGTGTGTCTATTCTATAGGATACTAGTTCATATGTGCAGGCTGTAGGGCGCCCGGCGCACTACTGTGTAGCATGGGCCAATAGCGTAATGGGTGCATTAGTTCCTCAGTAAGCACCCAACGTATGCCTTGCGGCATACCATATGTAGCGCAGCTACTAAGTTGTGTTTGATGACAGTAGGCTACACGCATATATATGCATGTATGCGCAGTCTTATGATTAGTAAGATAGTATATAGTTGATGTGAATCTAATGGTAGATCTAGGTGAAAACCCAGTGAATAGTGAATAACCTAGTGAATAGCAAGTATGGGTAAAAAAAACCCAGAAAATAGTGAATATGGGTAATAACCCAGCAAATGGCAAATACAGCAGCCAATAGTGAATATGGTGGCAAATAACAAATATGATATATGGCAGGTGTACTGGAGAATGATTATGAGAGTTGCGAGCAAGAAAAAAGTAAAAATTTGAGCAGATAATTTGATGGCACGAGAGTCAAAAGAAAGAAGTTAATAGGCGCTGAACTGGCGCTGGTTGACTCTCAACGCCCTATCCTCTGATAAGCCCACTCCGTTGACATATCTCGGAGTTTATTATACAGGATGCGGACAATTGTCAATGTCGAGAATTAACATCCCACCTCGAATGATCTTCCAGTTCATAAAGAGCTCGTGGTCGGCGTTGGACTTGAACAACTTTTTCCACCCGAATCTCTACACCTATATCGTCCGGCCAGTCTGTTCCAGTATCCAGTGCATCTTCCTCAAATTCTAGAATTGTCAAGTCAAGGCTCACTGAGGATGCCTTTGGTTGCTGTGGAATGACCTGGCTTGGTACACTGGGAGGTTCAGTGAGGCTTTGTGAGAAGGTTGGAGCATCAATGTCTTCATTTCTTCTTTCCACAGTTACTTCTGGAGTGAAGCGTCAGACTAGAAGCACATCTATTAATCAATAGGACATACCATGAAGATGGATAATAAGTCGTTTAGACATGATCCAAGTTACTGTATAACCCAAGGAGGCACTTTAGAAATCTTTTTAAGTGGAGGCCAATAGGATTTCTGTGCTACAACTTACGCCGAGGTCTGTGCAATTACCCAGAAGTAAGTCAAATAGACAAGACATGGGCAGACAACGTACTTGAAGATCTTGTGAGGCTCGGTATATAATGAGATTTAAGATATTAACAGCAGTAAGAGCTGAAAAGTATCCGATTCCATCATAAAGCATCCTGTTGGGCAAACTCAATATTAATGTCTTCTTCCTGCCACCGGACTCACATTTTTGCTACTTTCGAAAAGCTGGTCGGTGGATGTTAGAATTGACGTAGCTACTTGTGCAACGGTACATACACTGAGTTCGAGGTGGCCATGGTCTTGTACTTGAACAAAAATATCATAGATATTGTAGTGGTCGTCAAGTCATAGGTTATGGCGATAACGTAGTAAGTCCATGCTCCAAAATATTGGATTTGAAAGACACCTAGACAGCTTTAAAAATTGAATGGGGTTAGAAACCTAGATTTAGACATGCGCAGCCATATCTTACTTTCCCTACAATTGAAAGGAAAGAGGTCAGTCAGATAAGGAACCTTTGTCGAGTCTTGGAAGAGAGCATACAAAGTTAACATCAACAACCGCTGGAAGACGCACAATCAGCCCCATTCGAATGCCCCTTCAAAACACTCACGAGTTCGTTGATGGAGGGTGGTAAACCATTGCAACTATGTTTTTAAATGAGTATGATATACGGAAAGAAGGGAGCAGTGCGCACAGCAGTAACAGCAAGTAAAATACCCAGAAGAGTCCATCCAACGGGTCTGGATCTTCGTGAAAGATTGAAAGCACTTCGTTTTGTTTCAGAGTCTGGTGAGAGCGGGAGGAGGGGAATAGTAAAACATACCGGAGACCTAGAATTGCTTGAGATACAGTGGATTGAACGACTAAACATACACGCTTTAACTCCCTCATTAGCTGGCTCTAGATTGGAATTGCGCACCTTTTAGAATAGAAGGCACTATGTAAAAGTGGGCACAAGCGCGCTCGGTAAAAGCTGAAAAGAAGAATCCGAAGTTCGATAAAGTGAGTGCTAATATGCTTGTAAACCTGTAAAATCATCAATTCGCCTCAAACTGAGAAAATGAAACCGGAAACCTGAACGCAACTGGATAAGAAGAAAAAGAACGAAAGATATCCTGCAACGGGGTAAGATGTCAGTGGATATAATGAGCAATAGCTATTCACGTTATTCGATGGGTATTCCACTGTTCTTGAGCGTACCTCCAGGTGCTAGGGGCTGTTTCTAGCAAGCTGAGGCAATCAAACTATTATTTAGCTCAGTGAATCAACCACGGTTGTCTGTACTACTCACTCGTATACTGCAATCGAAATAGACGCGATACGAAGATATGCAGTCGTCTGGTAAGCGCTTGAGCTATATATGTCGTCCTCCATACAAGATGCGGGGCACCTGAAAGAATGAAGAACGATGATTGTTAAGGTTAAGGAGACTAAAATGTCTGTTTCACACGAATGTTCGTGGCGCGCTTACGACAGGTGTGCGAAAGGGGCAGAGGCTGCAGTTGGAGCGATTGAATTCCAGATATCATTCAGGACATCTGCCTCAGGCCAGAGTGCGCCAGATATCGGACGTGTTCATTAGAGACAGCGAATATGTATGCTGGAAAGGCCTTAGAGTTGCATTAGAAAGGTAAAATCCAATGCTCCCTAGCGATCGCCGAACGGTTGATTCACCAAAGTGGGACAACGGGGCCCCATGCGCACCCGCCTTTCTTCCTACACTGGCAAGTAGAGATTCGGAAATGTCAGTAGTCACCCAAATAAACCGTATAGGCTACTCAGGCGGGGCAAGATGAAAACGAGATCATCCCGTCACTGACGAAGTTCAGCCATTTGGAGTCTGGACTGATTTTTGGCACCGCTGACTCATAGAGACTCTAGCGCGGGCTATTACTTTGTATCGCATCAGTAGACATCCATGTCGAGCAGTGTATAGACATTCACCTGAATTCCGTGTTTTGATGCGACGTGAAGTTTGAACGCGTTACGCGCTGTTACGCGACTCCGAAAGAATGGGTTTCACGGTTCACCCTCTGCAAAGTACATATCTGTGAGATGGAGATGTACAGTGCTCCGAGTCTATGGAACTGTAACGACCCTTCTATACTCTGAACTTTACAGCCTACAGCAAAAAGAAATACCTATGCATTCCTTCTGAAGATATTGTAAAAGTGCTAGGTGGACCGATTTTTTCGGTGCCTATGAGTATATATACTCTCAAAGTTGGGTAGTAACTGGGGCAAAATACAAGTATGAAGCAAATCAATCTCCCTTGCAAGTAACTTTCCAGTCCAAATCGAAACCAACCAATCGTCCTCCTCTATCTACGCAGCACATGGAATACCGTCTAGGAAGACCCCGACTTGGTAGTGGTTGGATTGTAAGGATGATCCCCAACAAACCGATTGTTCGATTCCGAGCGAACACGTATGCCTTGGAATAACGAGGCTACAGTATCGCTGTCGTCTAACAAATTTCCAGACAGCTGGACACGCTCTAGGACGCAATGTGAATAGGATAACATCGCTTTGAGCCCGTCAAAACGCTGTTTCGCAGCATCACAAAATATCTCTTTGACTGAAGATGGGTCAAATTAGGGAGTTGAACGGACTGCCAAGCACCAGCAGCCTGGCATTCATTGATTTCCAGTACCAAGGTCCTAAGATGGGTATGTCGGACGCGGGAAATAGGAATGAATGAAGCCTCATCACCTTTAACATGGTGCACTGTTAAAGTCTCCAACGTTGGACACTTTTCAAGTAAACCCGCAAAGGAGCGTCCTCGATAGATAGATTATGACTTCTAACCTGCTCAGGTGCGTGAGATCAAGTGATTCGGTAGCACGAAGACGGGTGATGAGTAGGCTGTGAAGCCGAGGACAGCGAATGAGTCAATTTACAAGGATTCCATTGGCAGAGAGTTCATTTACAATGATCCATGGTGTCGAGGATGGAGAAAGGATTTTCTGTGAAATGCCGAGCTTGCGTTACAGTATAATTCAGGCTCGATAGATCAGTCGTGAATATGATCTGTCTGCATATCGTGCCAGATCATCTAGAACACTGCATATTCTAAATTTGACATGGCGAAAAAGGATTTGGAGACATATAGGTGCAGTCCCAGAGCGTGTGAGACACACCCCCAGTATGGGTATAATGTAAAGAATTTTTATTGCATACTCCAATTCCAAGCAGGACCAGAACGAGGGCTGGGAGACGATGATTTCTCGCCACTAAGAAGAAACCCACGTCAATAGAAAGATGGAGTCTCCCGCACGTCTCCCAAAACCACGTTCGACCGAGAGTGACGAGTTCGAAAATTTCGCTCGTGATTTCCGGTGGAAGTGTGCGAATGGGAGAAAGTGGAGGCCCCCAGTGGAAGTCCAACGTTTTTGCGAGCTGGACGCGCAACCGTGACTGTGACTGCTCGACAGCTGAATTCGGGAAGCAATTGGATTTGCTCCGAGAGAAAGCTTCCTGCCAGGCAGATCGATCTGCAGTTACAGGATTTGGTGGAGACTGTGAGCCGGACATGACTAGGACTTGGACGATTCGAAGAAAAAGAGTGGCAGAAGCGCCCAAACAGCGCGCTTACCATCAATTAACCGTCAGTACTATCAGAACTTGCATATTTCAAGTGTAGAGTGAGATTAGTCCACTGAGATATTCTGAGATTGACCCGCACTCAGAGAAAAATGAAATCAGTGCAGCTGGCCCAAGTTTTCCAATGGTAGTTTGTAACCAAATCCAACACACGAGAAAACATCACGAGCGAATTCAAGGCTACTAACGGTAGTATTTAGTATTTGGTCTACACATCATTCTTGAGCAAATCTCAGGCTTGCGAGTATAACTATCCAAACACCACCGCCGTAGACATCCTTCCTCCCAACTTCTTACTCTCCCATCATCCAATACGGGTGCCTCTCAATCCCCTCCCCACTCGTGTACATCTCCGGCATTTCCTCTTCATCCTTGACCTTGTACACCGCTTTCAGCTTCCTCGCAAAATACAGCACTTTTTGAACGTCGAGCAGGAACACACGTATATGGATGAGTTGGACTAACGTTCGGCGATATTCCCTCGCAGCTTGAAGATTTTCTTCTTCGAGTTCTTGTAGACGAGTGAGAGCGAGCTGGACCCATGCATTGGGAGGTTCACCTATCAAATCAGCTGCGTCAAGTACAGCTCAAGTATGAAGGGATAGGGTGGCTCACCTGGCTCGGGTGGCTTCGGAGAAAGTTTAAGAGGATCCTTAAACCTCGCCCGCCTCTCATCAGAGATGTTCGACTTTACAAAATCGCTACACGCAAGACTGCAAAGACATGGATCGATGCCATACGGAGCGAGGGCTTTGGCGCGTTCTGCGGCAGAGTCGAGGATGCGGCAGTACGAGATAGTCATCTCGGAACCAGAGGGAATGTCACGGACGGCGCGGATGCGGACGGAGAATGAGGATATGTGCCAGGAGAAAACGACGTTGGGGGAGCAGCTGGTGAGTATGAAAATGGATGAGTCGGGTAAGAGATTACGAGATTGGACTTACCTGTGGTTTATGCGCGAGATATCTTTGCAAATAGCACTGTATACTCTGTCGACAACGGTTTCACCTGAAAAACGCTTTGTCTCTCAAACCAATCAATCCGACCATTCGTTCTCGTGCGGCTGGATACGCTAGAATCAGCTCAAACCAGAAGGGAAAATGAACGAAAACGCACCCCATATGAGGCCCGCTTCCATCCTGTTCATGAGCGTTCTTCAGTTCCATAAAGGCCCTCTGATGCATCTCAGGCATCCTACTCCATGCAATTTCAATCGCTCTACCCATCTCATACAGTAAAATCTGTTTCTGCTGCTCCTCCGTATACTTGCCGAATCCCTCTTTGTTGGCCAAAACTCCGGTACTGCTACCCGGAACCACCATCATCGGTCTTTCATCCACGACGAGGTCTACAGCGCGTATATCGCGTGCAGCAAACATACCCAAGCCTTTTCCGCCTCCGGCGTCGACGATTTGATACGCGTCTGGGTTTGTTGGAGGTAAAGGAGCGCGAGGAAACCCTGGTGTGCTGAGGATGAAGTGTTTGACGTGGATAGAGATGTGGCGGTATGTCATCCTGGATCGCCAGACTCGTGCTTCACTTTGGATATTGTCGTGTAAATCAATTCGTTTGGGTCGTTCATGCTTTCGGAGTGGGCGACGCGGGTGAGATGGTGTGGGATTTTTAGCCTTTGGGGACAGCTTTGGGTGGAAAGGGTCATAAACAGACAACGTGTTTTGAAAAGATCTACCCGCGTTTTCAACCACTCCATAACGGAAAGGTATTATTTTGGAGTCTACGGTGGAAGGAGTCTGCAGTGGCTTGGATTTCTTGGCCTTGGATTTGTTCTTCGTCATGGCGGTTAATAACTAAGAGTTGAAGCGAGAGAAGCTGCTATGATTTATCTGTGGGGCTGCTCATTCGGGGTTTAAACCGGTGCTTCGAAAGAGCGCTGCGTTCCCAATTTCCGATCTTTCCTTCAAAGTTGGACAGCGCAGAAGTACAGAGAGCTAAAAGACTTTTTGAACCATTAATATTGAGACAAATAACACAGCAACCCGGGTCAAGGAAGGGCTGAAAGTATGCTGTTCGAAAGTTCAACGAAAGTTGGTGGTCGAAGCAGTAGATATGCAACTTGAATTGATAAATTTTGAGTATTAGTGACCTGGAAGCTTGTACAGGTGCTTTTGCGACTTATATATACAGAAAGATACAGAAAGATACAAAGAGTCTTGAAGAAATAAACCAAAATGCAAAAGCATCGCGCTAAAATTTAGCGCCTGATCTCGAACCCAACCGTCATGCATATGCATGGTACTTCTAAAGCTACGCTCTTCGATCTTGCATCAACTGCGAAATTTCCTTCTCAACTCATCCTTGACCTGAAGATTGAAGTGTTGCACTTGGAAAATTGTTGGATGCACTGAACGAAAGTTTCAACGCTGTTCTTATAGCCCTCTCACTTCTCGATGCTTCCGTTCTCTGGATTCACTGGTCTCTTATCGTTTGTCATAAACGGGAGGATAACGAATGGCGTACGAGGATGTAGACTTTTGATTTGAAGAAGCCGAAAGT
The DNA here is from genome assembly GCA_009733575.1 of Gymnopus androsaceus JB14. Taxonomy (NCBI): domain Eukaryota; kingdom Fungi; phylum Basidiomycota; class Agaricomycetes; order Agaricales; family Omphalotaceae; genus Gymnopus; species Gymnopus androsaceus. The sequence goes on from ML769885.1 coordinate 31,552, forward strand.
CTTTTTCTGTTTTGCTCGAGTATTGTATCAAGGTAATTATAATGTCCATTCTCTCTTTCTGCACTGTTAACTCACCTCTCAGCACTAGGACTGAGCTCAACAACCTCGAAGATTTTCAGCCGTCGGATTTTACGCTACTCCTTGGCTGTCAAGCTTCTACGCTTTCTCTACGCTGGATAAATCAATCGAGGCGTCCAGTCCTCTTGAAAGACATTCACTGTTCGTTCATCAAAACGTCTTGGAGATACTGAGCCGTCATACTGTTATTGTTGTTGTCGTATCCCCCTACCATCTTCTCATTTTTCTTTCCTGCTGCGCAAAGATGCACTCATAGGTGAGAACGATAGGGATGGACACATCCGAGCTCAATCACAGATCAAGTCGCTCATATGGTTGTTTGATCCCATAGCTTCAGTCGATCCCTCGTAGCCCTGAAACTGTGAAACAAGCTGCGTTCCTCGATAATATACGGTCCAGCTGCTTTGACAATCGAAGTACTTATCGACCTATGGCCTTAACGAACGCTACCCTCTTCTCACACCAGGAAGTGGTATACGAATACCCAGATGAAGAGAGCCGATCTCACGTCGGGACCCTGTACACGAACCGAAATCGAAAGAATTGATTGTATCTCCTCCCCTCACGTCGTCGCCGAATCCATAGAGAGACCCAGAAAACCCTCAAAATACAGGGTCTGCTAGCATCTTTCGACAATATCTTCTCAAAGCAATCTCCAAATTAAATACCTCAAAAATACGTCAAGTCCACGAAACCAAAAAGGAATGGAAAGGCGGATCTGGAAAGGAGAATATCTACGGCATTACAACGAGTGCGTGGGCCAGCTCTCTCTCTATTTTTCTTCATACCAACGCTCAATTACACGAGCTGAAGACTATATGCGACCTCTTCTGCTGTTCAATCGTCGTTGGCTGCTGTTAGTAGCACTAAAAAGCAACAGCTCTCCGAAAAAGCTATAAAAAAGAAGGTGCTTGTGTCCAACTACAGGAAACCCGGCAGCGAAAACGACGTATCACGCATGCTCACAGCGCTCGAAAAATACTGATCGACCAACCAAGGTCTCCTCATCGCCCTCGACAACTCAAACAGCAGTACTAGCTCCATCGCGACCGACCAACATGTGCTGCTCCAGCTGAACGGAAAAGTCGGCCTCCAGCTTTCAATCACTGGAATTCAAGTACGTGCAGACTCAAGAATGCAGGCATCTTTTCAATCGAAACGGCTGTCTGAAGCGTGGAAGATTGGCTCATCAAGGTGCGATCTCAAAGCTTTCAAGATGAGCGCGTTTTTTTATATCCCTCCAGATAAAGTACATATATGGTTTATCCAGATGAGGGTCGATGTGATTTTTTGGGTCCCTCTCTACAAGAAGCGACACGTCCGCGATGTTCTTCCTCTCGGCATTCATGACCGCCATGATGCATGCTCGTGGAATAATTTCGAATGGTGATATCCATCCTTCTCTGTTTTCGATAGTAGCACGATCTACTTTTGCATCCTTTCCAGTGAAATCCTAAACACCATCACATGCCTACACTCTCCACGGATCCATGCTACGTAACCGCTTCAACGTTTGCTGTAAGCGGAAATGCTGTGTGCGCTGAACTCCCGAGTCCTCTCACCGATTCTTCTATGGACTATGTCTTATCCCTGATTCATTAGGCCTACAGTCCTTCGTATGGAGAATGAGTCTTGCATGTCGATTCTCGCTGGGCCAATTCACGCGCAGGAGATGACATGCAGATCGTATCGTTACTGCTCATGACTCTCTCAAGATATTTTCGATATTTATCATTCTTGCATCGCTCATCTGTGTTCCATCCATCCCCTGTGTTTTCATCGTCACTAGCTTATCATCAAGTAATTTCTCTCTTCTATTGCTCGTATCGCATCGCATTACAATGGCCTCGATTTATGCAACCTCTTTCATCCGTAAGCTTATTGCATGCGTTACATATCCGCTCGATATCATGATCAAAGCTTCCAAACAGTTACCATTAATACTGATTATTGACCACAAGTTGCTAAACGCAAGCTAGTCTCTGTTTGATCTCCAGCACCTTACTCGAGTCGCACTAGAACACTGCTCTCTCTACCAAGATGAGCTTGTCTTTCGTAATTTATTCAGTCAAGTAAGTAATCTTCATAGGGGAACAAGTGAGCGAAGAATCTGGAGCAAGTCATCTTGATTTTACGACGAAAAAAAAAACTCTTAGCACTTACCTCAGCCATCGCTATCCGAATCTGGATCCACCATGGGCCAATCAACTCCTTCCTCCCCCGGACTGCCCCTCATCCAGCTATCTGGTATCAACTCAACCACCTCCGCCGCAGTGGCCCTTTTCTCGACATCATACAATGTCATCTTGCGTAGGATCTTCTCCACCATTGCTCGGTCCTCCTCGACCTCCCCCTCGAATGGAAATTGCCACGGGAACATCAGCCATTTGCCATTGACCTTACCAGGCTTATTATGCTTTGTTGAACACCATTTTTCGTCCTCGTCGAACCAGTCCCACCTTTCTCCGCTAAGTGTACTGCCATTGGAAGAGTCAGACGAACCGAAGAGGCAAAGGAGGTGTCGGATCCGTTAATACTCCCAGACCACATCTTCCACCACCTCTCGGGGAACTTGCCAAGTTTCAACACCATAACAGCCCTTGAAAACGGTCCAGGCTCGTGAAAGAGAAATTCTCCCAGAAAGAAGTAGTTTATCAGGTGGGCAAGGGCCCAGATGTCCGATGCAGGGCTGAGTAAATTATCGAAGAAGAGCTCAGGGGATCTGCAGACCTCGGGACAGTGTGATGGTCGTACTCTGAAGCCTGACTCGGAGCCTGGTACCGCGATAAATGATTCACCAAAGTCGCATATTTTAGCGTGTAGCGACGCAGGATCTGCAAAGCACATTTTGATGAATGAGTCTTTGAGGCAGGGTAATACGAGGTATCGAGGGATGTGAGGATCAGGTGCAGGGTCCAAAGACGAGTCGGAGACAGGAGCGCTAGCTCTCCAGGCACAAGGGATATACCGACGCGGCTTTCCGAGCATCTTTTCAATATGTTCTTGAGTGGACGAGGAGGATATGATTGTCGGGGCACAAAGAAGAACATTTCGGATGTGAAGATCTGCCGTATCGTTAGAGGGAGATGAACAGTCTCACAAATGGACAAGGTTTATTACTGACCTCCGTGTACGATGCCGTGCTTGTGAAGATACCTCAAGCCATATGCAACCTGTGCAGCCAAGCGCTTCGCGATACCTGTAGGAGCAGGATCCTCCTTATACATACAAAACAGAGCATCTTCCATATTTGGACCTAGGATCTCCGTTACAATACACAGATGCATCCCGTTTGGTCCTTCGTGAGTGAATACATCGAATATTTGGACGACATGGTTGTTCCCTTCATCATTATCTTCCGGCGACTGACTGGATTGCGCACGGACATACTGGAGGTACTTGACGACGGCAATCTCGTCCGACACACGAGATTTAGAACGTTCGAGGTTGACGGCACAGATTTTCAGCGCAGCATAGCAGCCGATTTCAGAGTCGTAAACCAGCCAAACGACGGCGTACGTGCCGTGACCAAGTTTATTTACGACAGTGTAGCGCCCATTGTGAAACTTATCGTCGAGGTGGACAGGGTGATAACCACCAGGACAGTATCGGTTGGTGCTTTCTATGTTCATGGTAAGAAGAAAGAGTTGTGTGTTTCATCGGCAAATCGATCGTTTCGGATTCATTTGTGCTACATCCGCTCGCCAATATTAACAATATTAATGATCACGATTGCTAAACGGAAGCTAGTCTACTGAAAAATTTTTTAAAGTGGTTCCAAGAAATAACGCAGATATCAGATTACTGATACAGTCGGGGACAGCCAAACTCGACAATTTTAATTGTGGCTGATCAGGAGTTTTCTAGGCCAAACTGAGTAAAGTTTTGGACTCAGATAAGTGAAATACGTCGAAAAAGCATTTTCCGGGGTTTTTCCCACAACATTTTTGGGATGGCCAAATTTTCAGAGGTTTTCATCAAAAGCTTTAGGGTATCTACAGCTATGTATGGTCCGTTATTGTATTCAAATGTATCATTGCACCTGCCGAAACAGAACGATGAGTCTTCTGCTTCTTTACTGCCCATTCAGCTGCCTTTCCTGTCAGTCCGCATCGATCCAGCAAAAAGATCAATTGATGAAATGTCTTATCACTTCGGTGGGACATGCATCAAGGTATTTGAATGCCGCATCCTTAGCATCCTGGGAGGTTTTCTTCGGCATCACTCTAAACCTGTACTTGACCCGGCCCCAGTACTACAACATCAAGGATCAGCAAAAGTAGTCAGTATGTAGAGAAAAGCATACCATTTCAATCAGGTTCAATTTGCAATGAAATTTTAACACCTTGAGTAAGTCTTCTCCATCAAATGCTTCATCCTGTCTTGTTCCTCTTCAGAATCTTCTCCCTCCTCAAACCATCCACTATGAAAGTGGAGTTGTTCCTCATCAGCAAAACCTGGGTGTACTGGACAGCGCTATCCAGCACTCATAGCACCCATAGCACCCATAGCAAGGTCCCCATCTATCCAGAGCTATGGATCGCTATGGATTGCTATGGGTTGCTATGGATTTTGCATTTCATGGCACATCATTGCATCATCTGTCAGTCTTTCAATTCATTTTTTTTATTGTCCTCGGAATTGTTTCTTTCACTTGTGAGACCAAATAATTATAATAAATCATATATATTTTCAGATTAGTAGTACATAGTAGGATAGTTTAGCAAAACAGAGCTACAGTAACTAGTATATAGCATAGATAAAGCTACAGTATAGTATGCAATACTTAATTAGATATTGAACAGTTTGAATGAAACTCACCGAGAACGCCGAGCCAAAGCAACTCAGAAACAACTTAGAAAAAAAAGAACTATGGGAGGGAAGGAAGAGAGCTTGGGGAAGTTACAACAACTCATTGATGCTATATACTATTGACAGAAGAGAGTGACAGCTGTCAAAATGTTGACAGCTGGCTCGAGTACTCGGTGATCTCATAGCAGCTCATAGCAACTCATAGCATCTCATAGCACTATGCTGCTATGGCTTGCTATGAACTTCACCCAGGTTTTGCTGATGCTCTGGTATCCAACAATCTTCTGGGTCTTCATCTGGACCAGTAACACTTTGCAGAGCATCATTGCAATTCAAGACAGCACCAGTTGGCTCTTCAGGATGTATTTGGTCAGTGTCAGTGGCTTCTGGAGCTTCCTCCAAGGGAATTGATTGATTCTTCAAGCCAGAAACATTCCGTTTGCATTTTTGAAGACTTGTGGAAAGAGAGAGGCACTTATTATTTCTTTTTTTGGCTGACAGAAGTGACCTGATGGTCAACTTGTTTTTGTTGGAATCATAATTAGAGTGAAAAAAGAAGTGTTTTCCGCACTTTTTCATATTTTTAGTGATTTTTTGGGTACAGCCAAATTTCGAGGGTCAAAAGTCCAAAGTTCACTTTACAGAAAATCTGCTCGTTGTTAATATTACTTTAAGTCCTAAATAACATAGAAACGTGGTTTACATCCTTTTCTGATACCATTCAAAGCCTGCATAACTTGATCAAGATTTTTGTTGAGTTTGGCTGTTCCCGACTGTATGCAAACAAAATATATACTGTCAGTAAATGCAAGTATGAAGCAAGTACCAATTCACACACTAGTGTGTGAATCGCCGAGAGTGACTCCTGAGGTTGTGTAAGTTGAGCATGGATCTGAACTCCTTCCATCTGTCTGCATGTTGCACTAGGTCATCTAGAATCCTGCATAACCCAGGAGTAGGTTCGACTGGGTGAAAAGGTAGGTAGAGGTGCAGAGGTGCACCAGAGTGTGCACGACATGCTCTCAGTATGATATGCATAATATCAAGGACAGGTTCTGCAGCATGCCCCATACTGTACATAGATGTAGGGAGGCAACCACAGGGTCTGACCATGACAGTTTTTTTCAACCCTAGGTTAGCAACCTGAGCTTGGATGGATGTGACAATGGAGAAATTAGGCAACCAATACTGCCTTTACTCACCCAAATAGACTGGTCTTCTACCTATACTGTTGTATTTTTCT
>ML769886.1:0-37573 GCA_009733575.1 Gymnopus androsaceus JB14
TCGACCAGAGATTAGATATATCAATGAATATTTTGACACTATAGAAACATATACTGAAATTTATGTATTCGTTAGTATTAAAAGCTTTGCTGAAAATTTCCCAATCAGTCCAATATTTGAGTCAAAAGAAAGGACAGCTGATTCATGCTGTATCAAATGGCCCAAAAATTGAGCTGAATTTGGAAGATTCAGTACAACTTAAATATGCCAACATATTTCTTGATATATCTGATTTCTGGTGAATTTTCTGCTCAGCAGAAATTTGTCCGTTTTTGGTGTGCCATCAGGGTTCTATTCAATACATATATATATATATTACTCCTTTGTATTATTTCGCTGGCTTTGCACGCAGTTAAAACCCAACCAAAATAATGCTAAATCATATTATATTGTTCATGCTCAAAGTACTAGTAGCAAAGTATAGTAAGTAGTGTAGCAAAACTAGTAGAATGACTAGTACAACTACTGTACTATTAGCAGTGATGGTATAGGTTAAGTATAAGTGGCACAGCGGTATGAGGGCCACCGTGAGCTCGACTGTGAGTGTCCAAAGTGACCCAGAATCAAACTGGGGAAAAAAATGGATCTTAGGGAGGTTGCGCGATGATGCATTGAGTCTTATATAGTGCTCGCAGGAGAGAATGACAGCTGTCAATGCATTGACAGTTGGCTCAAATTCTTGGCAATCCCACAGAGCTTGTAGAAGCTCACAGGAACTCATAGAGCTTCTATGAGCTCTGTGGCTAACACCCAGGTTTTGCTGATGGTCACCCACCACTGGGTGAACTTGAAGGTCTAAGTGATCCAGCAATTCTGCGTTGTGGCCATATCTATCTTCATACAAGCTACCTCTTGTAAGTTGCTATCTGGAACTGCATATGTGTTGAACGAATGATGATATCAGTCATCATCTCAGTCATATGATGCTACAAGCTTTAAGACCCATGCCTATGTCACAAATGCAGACTCAACTACATCAGTAAAACCTGGGTGGTCTCCAGAGATCTCCAGAGTGCCTGTAGCTTCTGGAGCAGCTGGAGCAAGGTTACCTATTCCAGAGACCAATGTAAACCTCTGGAGACTTCTGGAGGCCTCCAGAGAGCTATTCAATCAAGTTTCCATGTTGTGTAACCATGAATTGATAATAGAAATTTTATATTCATTATTTATACTATAACAATAGGCATGCAACAGCAGTCAATATTATGTAGTAATAAGTGACAAGCAGTATTTGATGAGGTTGCACTTCCCCCTCTCAGTCCCAATATTTCCATACTCTTCTTGATTTCCTGCTCTCTGCCTCCATTTCACAACTGCTTCTACATTTCTGGCAAATTGTGGCAATCAGCTTTGGAAAAGAGCATTGTTTGAAGATGAAACCTACAGCAACTAGTACATTGTAACAAAGGAAGAAAGAAAAAAAATACAAGTTTGTCAAAACTTGAAAGTTGAAAGTCATGCATTTTATATGACTTCCTGATAGTTTACAGCATTGTTGATGACACAAGGAGTTGCTTATGGCAACCATCATTATGTTGAGGGCACTCGAGGCCATCATTTTGGTGCTACTCTGGCTGACAGCCAGACTAGCTCAAAAAAAGGAAAGTCCAATCATTCTCAAAGTGCCATCAATCGGCAACTGCAGCTTTGTTCTCTCCAGAGTCTCCAGAGTTCTCCAGAGCTCTCTGGAGACTTATTCAATTCTCTGGATGCTCAAGCAGCTCCAGTAAAAATACAGGTTTTGCTGATGTATGTTCTGTGTTAGACACTCTGTATCTCCTAATTGTAAGAGATCATTGGAAACTGAAAAGACACACATCTGCTTGACCCATGCCTATGGCATGGGCAGGTCAAGGCATTATTTTAATAGCATTTGGATTTTTCTCAGTTAATTCCAGATAGCTGTAGGCAGTACACTGTAACATGCCAAATTCAAAAATTAAATGGGATAAAATGGAATTTATGGGTAAAACCAAGGGGTGTTCAAAAAAATAAGCGCCGACATGACCTTGGGGGGGGGGGGTCTGAGAAGTCCTTATGGCCAAAAATTTTTTCATACTATTGAGGCTCTGAGGGGTGTTCTAGGTCAATTCAACCACTGAAATAAGGCTGTAAAGCCCATTTAAAGCACTCAACATCTCAAACCTCCCTGAAAAACATGGATTTTATAGGATATGATGCAATTTAGTACCAATTTAGCACCTCCATCAAAAAATATTGTCAATGCAAATGCACTTACACCAGGTTGAATTGAACTTAGATGAACTGCTGTGTATTAAATTGCCTCTGGAAATGTTGTTTAAAGGTGCAAAGGAGAAAAATTTGTTATGTAATACAAATTTGAAGTTGGAAATCCTCCGAAATGTGGGAAAATTTTACTATATATAGGCGGTGGAAGGGGGGGGGGGGGGTTCATGAATCCTTATGACCCAAAAACAAGGTCATGTCGGGACTTAGTGGGTTGAACACCCCTTGGGTAAAACCATTATGTACATGTACTATTTTTCTGTTGAGAATTAAGTTACATGAATACTGTACTGTTTCAACTGAATGTTCAGTAATGCATAATGCAATATCTCTGAACTTCAGGGCTTCAGAAATCATAACACAGGTCCTGAACATCTGAAAAATCAACCTGTAATGCATTATTTTGGGAAATTTTGCTCATTATCAAATTTTGTGGCAGCACCTATATGGTGCTGTTGAACAGTTAGTGATGTGCTGGCCTGGCTTTGGCCTGTGAGCCCGGCTTTGACCCAGTGGGCTGGGGCTTGGGCTTTCCAAAACTGAAGCTGGGCCCTACCCCCAGGGCCCTGGCTTTGGCTTAAGCTGGGCTTTTGATATGGCTGTGTACACATGCAGGACTCATCTCTGAGCAGTCCTTTGGAAGGATTATGAGTACTATACACTAAACATAGCTTACTGGAAGTAAACAGAGTCCTTGCAATAAGATGAAGAGTGCAACAAACCCAATTATCATGTCTCTGGTGTGTGAGAAAATACCAGGGTTAGTATCCCAAAATGGATATTTACTCTGAGATGACATCTAAAGCAGAAAATTGAGTCAAATAGAACAAAATTGCTGCATCAAAGACTGGAAGTAGCATTTTTGAGGTCAAAAATTCCAGGAAACACCATCCTCATACTACTCTCAAAATCCCCAGCCTGAGGCCCTGGCTCATGGCTTCACAAAACTCAGGCTGGGCCAAAAGCCACCTCAGGCCAAAGGTCATGGCCCAGCTTGGCTTGGCTTGGCCCGGCCTGGGGATTTCAGGCTGAGCCGGCACATTACTATGTTGAACTCAACCTCAACCTACATAATACATTGCATTCAGGCCTGAACTGATGCTCATCCCAACTTGTAGCACCCTAACCTACTCGCTATGTACAAAAGTAACCGGACATGCAGTATCTCCTCAACCACAGCCACTATTAACCCTGGTCCTTTTGTGGAATCGAAGTGTCATCTTAGGACTTGATAAAAACATCCAAAAAAAAATTCTAAGAATGGCCATTCTGATGAAAAACTGCCATATTTAGGTAGCTAATCAAAATAAACAATGTTTGGTCTAGACTAAATTGTTTCTGTACATGTAATCAAGCAGCCCCACACAGTGAAAACGTTTGAGCTTATTTGACACCACCTAGGGCCTACATGGAGGTCATAAAATCTTGGAAAATCATCAGGTATATTGCAGTAAGGATTAAAATTTGTTATTTTCAAATTTGGCAGTAGTACAGCTCTCAGCTGAAGCATGTATCAAGTGTATTTTTATGTGTAGAATCCGAATATGACCATTATAATTTCAGAAATCTTGTTCCTACACTCAAAATACAAAATGTCCGGTCACTTTGGTACATAGTGAGTATACAAGAGGTGTGCAAAAATGATTGTTTCAATGTCATCTTGTCTTTGGGGTTTATTTGGGCTGGGAAGCTCAGAATAATATTTTCACATTTTTCCTGATTTTATTCCAATTTGTACAGTCACCTTCCTAAAAAGGAAAACTGAGGGGGAGGGAAGGGGTCTGGCTCGGGAAATTTTTTTTGAAAAAGATGCGCAATGGCCCATTTGATGCAGAACAAGGTCAAAGAAACAACTCATTTTTTTTTCCACTAAAGTCAAAATCCTGGGGGAATGGCTGGCCATAGACATAAACAGACTTCAGATTCGGATTTCCAGACCTTATTTACCCCCCCAAAACAAGATGATGTTGAAAAAATAATTTCCGCACACCTCTTGAACCTATAAGGATAGTAGGGATCTGCACTGTAGCCATCTTGGTCTATATAATATGGGTATATGGTACATGTTATACAGTAGCTGTACCCATCTCATAAGGAGTGCCAAAGCATGCTGTATACAGTATGGGCTCATATGGCTTGGTGTTGGAGGGGCTTTGGCATCTCAGATTATGTCAAAATGATTGAAAATCTATAGAATAGTGGTTTTTACATCACTTAGACCCCCTTGCATCCTGTAACCCTCAAATTAGGGTGCCATCTATAGCTTTTACAGTTACCCTGAGCCATCCCATAAGTTATAACCATACTGTAAGGCTCAAAAATCCTTGCTGTATATGCTGTATTTTATTTGACTGTAACCATATATAGTATGGTGCAGATTCCTACATAAGGATACAGGACTGGCAGCATGAAGTACACACCTCAAATTTAAGTAATTCAATCATTTTTCAGAATCCATTAAGTATTAGTGTCCCAATGGTATAGGTATCAGAAAATCTATCAGATATCTATGTAGCACCCTAACCTATAAGTATGCAGGAGAGCACAAAGTGCACACCTCAAGTTTAAGTAATTCAGTAATTTTCAATGAAAGAATGGATAAAACAACAGAATTCTGACACTGATTTTTCTTGGATTTTTCTTGAATTAAATGTTGTTTAAATCATCTTGACCAAAATTTTCATGAGCTGTCAGTCAGAAGCAGCCCTGCTTAGCTGAATGTCTCTAGGTGTGGGGGTAAGGACTTAAGTAAATCCAGTCTTCCTTGCTCCAGAGTCAATGAACTTACACTTAAATGTGTATGAACTTGAAGCTCAGATAGCAGTGCCAGCTACGATGGCCACTGCATGGAGCACTGGGGCTCCCCAGACCCTATGCTGCTGCGGGCCTGCTGCATGGAGCTTATGCCTGCAGCGCCAGTCCCAATGTGGGAATACTGAAGTTTCAGCATTTTGCACTGCACAGCTAAACTGCTTATTAATAGTGACAAATCATTTAGAGTGCCTAACCCTTTTTTAATATAAGTATATACCAGTCATTGCCAAGGTAGTCTTACTCAGCCTCAGTAGTATCTTAGTAAGTAGCTTTATGGACAACATCATAGGTCATGCACATAGAACATACTAGAAGGATACTACTATATATCTAATGAATACAGTACTACAGTATATAAGGACTCCAGTAGTACTGCTAATGATAATGGCTTCTACTAGTCTTCTACCTCTCTCTATCTGCTCTACAAGCTTAACCACTTTGGTGAGTGCTAGTCACTGTGCCTCCTAGCTTATATGCTGTGCAACAATATGATGGGATACTTCTAAGACCAATGTTCCAGTAAACTTGGAATGATCCTAGCAGACATCAGATGGGACAGGATAAGAATTAGTCTTTTGTAGAGACTCCAGTCTCATAATCTGTAAGATATTGAATATCTCAGTTGGAACACAATGTAGTGGAGCAAATAATTACTACTGTACCTGTAAGATGTTGAATGTCTAGAAAAGTCAATATATGTAAGGTACAGTCCAAAATCATCAGTAAAAACTGTTTTGGGCCCAGGAGGATCTAAGGTCACCTAGTCCTCTTAGGCAACCTGAGGCATCCTAGTTGGCCCAGGAAAAAGGGTAAAACTTTGGACACCTCAGGTATCCTAGTCATCCTAGGTGTCCTGGTGATACGCCAATTTTTCGGCTAAAGCTGAAACTGTACAGAATTGATAATCCTAGGTTCTGTATTATACTCAATATGGTTATACCAAGAACTATAGTGAGTCTGAGCTGATAGTTGAAGTCTATTGAGAGTCTATTGTACTCTAGAGATTGCAGAGTGATGGTACGCATTAATGGTATTTCACTTAACTTTGTGAATGCATCTCGTTCCAAGTCCTATGCATTGTATGGTGTAGCAAGTCAAACTCGGCGGATACCAAGTTGATGAGAAGGCTATTCCAAGCCCACATATAATTATTACTAGGCTAGACAATCAAAAGACATACCCAAGGGATTGAAGTTTCCAAGGCAGCACTTGGTGCAGCCCAACAAGTTGGTTATACAAAATTTACAATGTTACTCTGCCAAGATGAAAACTCTTGACCAGATGAAAGCTTGCCTAGGCAATCTCGTCACGGAATGTCTGGCAACTCCGGCCCGGAGCTTCCGCGATGAATGGAAACACTCCTGCAATGTCATAAGTCTCTTGACCAAGATGATAAAAGCAACATGGATGACAGAATCATCTAGGCAAGCTAAAACTCTCCAAGACCAAATATTGTACTAGCTGGATGCCCAAGGCTCCATTAGGACTCCGAGGCAAGTGTAAATGATGTTGTGTTTTTGGGTTGCGCATTGCTAGAGGGTGCTGAGGTATATCTGCTGCAGCATCACCAACGCGGCCACCTGATCAACCTCATCGCAATCACTCTTAGAGCAAGGAATAACTAGGAATAATTCCTGTCCGAGCTTCAGTATTGTTCCGAGATCCATGTGCTACAAGGCATCTAGGCTTGAGTCCACACGGAACTAGGCATAATGTCTAGCTTGCTATTGGCGAGGCAAAGATGGATATACTTCCGAGGGCTGTTCATGGAATGTTTCGAACACCATAGAACTTCACTGAGTCATAAATTTGGAGGACCTGCACAGTTTCCGAGGCAAAGAAAGTGACTCGAGTCCATCTAGGACCAAATTCCAAGCATTGCCATTCCAAGTTGTGGATTTCCCCAAGATTAGGTGTGCCGAGATGATTTATTGAGGAAGATTATTTATTATTTTACATTTATGGACATATCTCAATCTCTTTCATATTATTTCTTTGTTTTAGCATTTTTCCAAGATGTACCAGTATATAAGGGTAGCTACATTCTACGTAGCAATCCAAGTTAGAACTGATACCTAAAACACGGTTCTATCTTAGGACCTGTAGTGATTCGTACATGCTCAGATGTGTCTGCATTGTCCTCTACAACCCTTTGAAATGGGTGGCCTTCTTGTAACCTTGATAATACTGAGGCAATTCATTCTACTTCTCGGCTATTAAGTCAAGCATTCCTGGTTTTCATCTCAAAGAGAGGTCACATCAGTCTTAGGACTGCAGGTGGAGCCTAATGTGCACACCTTGACGAGCCCATTGTTGATTAGGAAGGTCTTGGACCCAAGTGTCGACTTGGTCTAGTTTTAGGGAGGAAGCTTCTCAGAGTGTTACCTAGCTTTACCAACAGATTCTACCCCTTGCCCGCTCTTCACTGAGTGTGTTAAAAACGCCTACTTGAATGACTTGCGTGGCGGTTGTATAAGCTTGTTAGGTAACTCGCAGGATTCCCTGAGAGTTGGAGTATCATTGCGCGGCGACGTAAAGGCTCCCGAGATACGCTAAGTTGTTTGTTGAGTTGGTGTACTTGACCCATGCTTGGGTATTTCACCGCGGATACACAAAGTCGTTTGTTGAGTCGGTGTACTTGACCTGTGCTTTGGTGTTTGCTTTCCCCTTGATTAGTTCAGCGCATCATTGTACGTTAGTTGGCTTTTCAAAACCTTCCTCCAAATACAAACCTTGTTCATTTGCACTGCCTGTGCCACTGTCAAGTGCTTTTCTCTTTGAATCAATTAGTAGTCGAGGGAACCTTTGACAACCTCCTTCCTCGCATTAAATTAAACCTTTTGGATTGAATCTGATTGGGTGATTGTTGTTTGGTCAGTTTTCATACCTAGCACAAATCTAACTCATCACTGGGATATCCTGGGATGTCCTGGAGCATCCTGGGACATTCTGGGGCATCCTGAGGCATCCTGGGATAGAACTTTTATCCTAGGATGCCCCCAGATGCCCCAGGACACCCTCAGGATGCCTCAGGACATCCCAGGATATCCCAGCACACCTAGGATGACTAGGATACCTGAGTTTTACCCTTTTTCCTGGGCCAACTAGGATGCCTCAGGTTGCCTAAGAGGACTAGGTGACCTTAGATCCTCCTGGGCTCAAAACAGTTTTTGCTGATGTATCAAGAAATGAAAAAATCACCTCATTTGGATCACAAAGTAGTGGAACAACTGAGGCAGGAAAAATGCTGTGTGTCTGGTATATAAGTCAATCAGAAAAAGGGTGCATGCAAGGGAAAACATATCAATGGGAAAAGTGTACATGCGGGGAAAAATATATGTGAAACATAGAAACCGTATTTTTAAGTAAGATCCAAATATGGAAAGTCAAAGCTGCTCCTACCATGTAGAGTACTTAACAAGTGCCAAGTTCTATTCACCCCAGGGAGCCCACTTCCTGACTGTAGTAAGTACAACTTGCACATTGAAGGACAACATATGTAATGACAAAATAAATTTATATAGAGGCAATGTCACTGATTGGGCTCATTATAACTAAGTTTTGACTGGCTTGTCTCAGCTTCATCAGCAAAACCTGTATTTTCACTGGAGCTTGACAGCTGTCAAAAAAACTGTCAATTTTCTCCAGAGATCTCCAGAGGTCTCTGAAATAGGGTACCTTGCTCCAGAGATGTCTCAAATGAATGGGTTTTCTCCAGCAAAAATACAGGTTTTGCTGATGTTGTTTCAGCTTGTTTCACCTGAACAAGCAGGTCAATTGACAAACTGTAATCTATCTCACTTATCTTCACAACCTGGTTACCATGTACCAGTGTTCTACCAAAGGTCTAAGCCTTAAGTACATAGGCCTTGAGTTAAGGCTTCAGGATTTTCCTCAGATTCCCTAAGCACACCACCAATGATTATACTTCAGCCAGGCTGAAGTACTGTGAGAAATGAAGTGCATAAGATAAATGTACTTTTTCATAAATAAATATTTCAATGAACTTCCAAAGGAATTACATTTAGACCCTCTGAATTTTGAATTTTAAACAGACTTCCGAAAGAGCACTTTTCAATTGAGCTCTAGAAACAATAGTTTTGATGTGGACTGAATACTTTTACTTTACAATAAGAGTGAAAGCAACTATTTCGAAGAACCTTTCAGCTGGTTCCCGAAAGACAATACTTTGATTCTCGGGCCGATCCAGGCCGCTGCCAAACCGCACAGCGAAATGCAATATTTCAGTGGAAAATTGAATTGTTCTTTGAAACAATTGCTTTCACTCTTATTGTGAAAGCAGGGCTTTCAAGTCCACATTGAATCTATTGTTTTCAATCCAATTGAAAGCTTCTCTTTCACACATCTATATAAAGTTCTCAATTCAGAATGTCAGAATTCAATTTATTCATTGCCCTATTGAAATATATGACTTCTACATTTTTCTGAAAAAGTACACTTTGTATAGGGATCGAAATAATTATTGGTGGTGTGAAGGCCTTCACAAAGGCTTAAGTGGCTGTGTCCCAAGCCAAAAGTGATATATGTAAGAATATTCAATAAAGTCTCATTTTTTTTACCTTTTACTTGATATAGGCATGTACAGTATAAAACTACATACAGAAGCAAACCCAGAAGCGAAAGATACCCAGAAGTGAAATATTTGATATTTGAGTCATGTAGAATGTGTTTTAGGATGCGGTTTTTTTAATACAACCTCTAGAAAGGTTTCTGGACATGACTACAATAGTTGAGATATATAAAATCCTTTATAATATGATCATATATGAATACTATGCCAAAAATGCGATTTTTCTCAGTTTTTGAAATATCATGAATTGTACTATGAAATATGTGGTATTTTTGGGCATACAATAGATTCAATCTACTCTATGAGCATGCAAAGCCATGCTACAAGCAATCCCAAAAGGATGCGCCTGTGTAGAGGCCCGATTAACCCAAACTTTCGCTTCTGGGTTTTTGGCAGGTTTTGGCAGCAAAAGAAAAATTAATTTATTATGCCATTTTTAGGCCCTCAAAAATTCTGATAAAATCAGATCGTAATCCTCGCATATTATACAACCCATAGAAAAAAAGGAATCAAGAGAAATCATGCAAAACTGCCCCGAATATATCAATTTCCTTAGAATTTTTCGCTTCTGGGTTTGCTTCTGTATACACTATACATTTCGTGGTATGTACAGTAATGTACCTGTGGCAAGCCAGTCAAGCCAGTCAATCAATATGGACCTATTGACAATGCCGCCTGCATATAAATAAGAGGCTCCAGCACTGCATAGTACTGCACAGTAGTGATGTGCCGGTCCGGCTTTGGCCTGCGAGCCCCGGCTTTGGCCCACAGGCCCTTGGCTTTGGCCTGGAGAAATTGAAGCCGGGCCCTACTAGGAGGGCTCCGGCTTGGCCCGGCCTGGCTTTGGCCTAAGCCGCAGCTTTTCAGGTGGCTGTGTATACATCCTGTATATGGAAATTTTTGAGAAAATTCTTGAAGCAAGGTCTTACAGTGAGCAATGTATCATAATTGATACTGTAATTAAAGCTTATACTATCACTAGTAACTGAAAGGGAGCACCAAAGGAACTTTGATAACTGAATATTAATGTCCCAAAATGGAAAGACAAAGCTAGCAATGTGCCGGAACTGGAATTTACACTCAAAATGTTAAACAATGAATTCTGATCATTCAAGAGTGTACAAATAGGCTGGGAAATTTCACAAAAAATGACATTAAATACCTGCGAAAAATAGCTGAAAAGCCCCGGCTCAGGGCTTGAAATATCTGAAGCCGGGCCAAAAGCCATCTCAGGCCAAAGGTCAGGGCCCGGCTTTTGACGGCCTGGCTTGGCTCGGCTTGGCCCGGCCCACGGCTTTCAGGCCGAGCCGGCACATCACTACTGCACAGCACTGTTCAGCACCTGCCAATGCTGTAAGCGCCCTCTCCAGCAATTGCAGTCTGTGTCCTGGGACACTGGAACGCTGGAGGCACTGGTAAGCACTAGTAAGTTCTGTCACAGACTGGCCGCACTAGACATGTTTTGCTGATGAGAGACAGGTTGTTCTCGCTCATTGTCAAGGTTTAAGGCCCATCCATCGTCTTCATCATCGTCTTCATATTCTTCAAAGATTATTTCTTGCGGTTCATGAGATTCGTACCGGCTTGTAGCATGGTCGGTCGTCGCAGTGCGTGTACCAGAGACTCTAAAACCACCTCGACGAAAGTTTTCTAGAGTCGAGTCGGTCCGAGTGCGCTCGCTAGAGGCATCAATCTCGAATTTCCGCGAAGGTGACAACGAACGGACAACAACAGCCTGAGGTGCCCCTTCCCAAATGCGGGAAACAAACGCAGACACCACTCTCTATAGGTAAGTTTTATTAAGCTTAAAGGAAGAATATGTGAGATGGATGGCATACTCCAAGCGTACCCGAACGGGCAGATGACGGCGGAGAGACCATTTCTATTGTCGTACGATCCACTTGCCACTCACGATCATCTAAGGACTCCGTACCCGTACGTGACTCGGAAACTTTGGAGAGAATGAACAATCTTTAGTGTAATGAAAATCAATACGTTGAAATGCAATAGATTGTGAATTCAGGTAAAAGAAACTCACATGAACGATAACAGTACAGCAACCACCCCACTTATAGTCACAACTATGGAGCTGCTCTTGTAACCTCCAATTGTTGAAACTAAGCCTATCCCGAATAGAGCAGTGTTCAAGAACCATTGAGGCACTTGCTTGCTTGACCAGCCATGAAATCGAGCCGCGTGCACGCTTCTGGGTGATGAGGATTGCGTCAAAGGAGTGCGCGGCGGAGAATACTGGAAGTTCGAAGACATGAAGGGCCAAGGCAAGTTAGATAGCTGTGTAAGGACCTAGGAGAATATAAGAAGGTTACAGGAAAAGTACACCTAACTTGGAAGCTGTCGAACTGCTGTTCAGAATGCAGTGATTCAAGTTCTTAGGACGTCCACGGTTGCTAATAATGTCTGAGTTTATTGCGAACCCGTGTTGATCAAGTTACAAAGTTACAGCTGTTCCAGAAAACCTAGGCCGCTTCAAAAAATTTATTTAACACAGCTCCATATTCAGTTGCTACTCACTCTGTTCAATTCATTCGCCCTACAAATTGAATTCTTTGCGTCACTTGAACGACCTAGGTTTTTTGGAACAGCTGTTGTGATGGTCAAACCTTGAACCTCGAGCGATGTCCATGGAACAAAGGAACCGAATGGAAGTAGTTAGGAATCAGAAAGAGCTTCTGAAGGCCTGAGCTGAAGCTGGTCTCCAACTTCTTCTCAGAAGCTCAGAAATGCGTGCTAGCTCATCTCCAACGTCAAAGTCGATTTCAGAATCTGATACAGGCTCACTAGGACGATGCACTTCTTCGCCAAAGACCTCATCGAGAACCAATTCGAATAACTCGGCGTCATACTATAACTCAACACCCACTGGCTTGTACGCTGCCAGTGAGGACATGCATGTATGTCCATAGCGATTTCTAACTTTGGAAGTTCACTATGGTCTAAAGAACACTAGAGAAGGAATCAGTCTCCGAGCACAGGAAAACCTATTATGAGCACCCATGTTCAAGATTATATTTGGAATTGAAAGTGTCGGAACAGAAGGAATAGGTGTAGATGGTCCCTTCTTACGCCGTTTCCGCACTGCTAGGGCTTGAATATTTGGTAAAGTATTCATGGAAATTGTGGGGTGTGATTGTTCGAAAAAACGCGACTAAGATGGCCTGCATAGTATCGCATTGTTGAATGCAGTGGTCACCCACCACTGGGTGAACTCGAAGGTCTAAGCGATCCAGCAATTCTGCGCTGTGGCCATATCTATCTTCACACGAGCTACCTCTTGTAAGTCGATCTGGAACCGCATATGACGGGATACTTCTAAGACCAATGTTCTAGTAAACTTGGAATGATCCTACCAGATGTCCGATGGGATATGATAAGAATCGGTCTTTTCTAGTTAATTAGCGCGAGATAGGATATGATAGGATGGGATTTCTGGGGGAGCGAATGGGGAGATGACCATGGAGAGAGAAGTGGTGAAGAAATCCTCGTCGACATTATAGGGTGAGATCGTTGGAAAAGATGGTCTGGCTATAATAAAGATGACTGTACCGCCGTATCGTTAAATGCAGCGGTCGCTGTGGAGGCGCCAACACTGAATGGACCAGGCGGTCAAGGCGATTCAGGAACGTTCCACATGTCTGGCATGCAACATACGAGCCAGCTATCATCTCCTGAGGGCTTGGAGCATCTGTATGGCAGTATTCTGATGTTACTAGAACTGCAGGGTTAGTAAAAGAAACTTTTCACATATCCACAATACAGTCATATCTACGGGGTGGTTCTTGTACCCCCCTAATTGTCGAAATTATAGTAATCCGATCAATAATTGCGGCCCTAGCAGGCGTCACTGCTTGATAAACCAGGCAAGAGATTGAGAGCGCGCGCCGGTGTAATGGGGGTTGAATTGAAGGCGGAAGATACTGAGAGTTCCAAGCTATGAAAATAAGTCAGATAGCTTCATTTTCTGTACAGAAAAATGGAGCTTTTCAGCCAGTGCAAGATAAGACTAGCTGGAAAGTCGATGACAGTTGACTGAAAGCCTGTGTTATCTATGATTCTCAGGATACAATTGCCGATGACGCTTGAGAATTTATTGAACCAAATGACGCGTTGGGAGTACTATTTATGATAGTAAACCTCGGGTGTTCGTCCAGGAAGTTGAAAGGAAGTAACAGTTGGACGCGTCGCGATCGCCGGCGCCGGGTTTTGCCCAAATTTTGCCTAGTGCTCTTTAAGCGTTAACGGCTAAAGAGCGCTAAGACTTATCTTCACGTCACCATTTAATCAATTGAACCTTGCTGTGCGCAGCCTTGTCTTTATCTACAAAGGGCAGTAATGAAGCGATGAACGTTTCTTCTCTTCTATCTCCATCTCCAAGGACGACCCAATAAATCCCCATTCCTTTCTCTCCAACTCGTACGGGAACCAGAGATAATCGTAGCCGTAGCCGCAGCCACAAAATTTTTCCCTAGTCCTCGAGGCTCGAATGTCTGCAGGCACTCAATCTGAAACTGAAGCTGGGGCTGGTCTCCAAGTTCAGCTTGCTAGTGGCTCAGAAGCCCGCCCTATCTCTTCCTCAGCATTAAATTCGAATTCAGAATTAGAAGCTGGTTCGCTTGAACAATCTGTTTCTCCTTCTCCTTCAGGCACCGTCTTCTCAGAGTCAGGCCTGGCCACTTCACCTCTTTCCTGTGTCACCGACACGAATCCTTCAGCAACTGCAGCTTCTGTTTCTTCAGATTCAGGCGTCCTGCCGAAATCCACTTTGAATTCCAATTCATGCTCGCCCTCAGTCTCGTCCACAGCTTTGGCAATTGCGAACTTCCGCCCAACGTCCAAGGAAGTCATCAGTGGTATAGCTCCGCATGTGTTTGATGAGCGGAGGACGAGATCCAGGAGGTCAAGGTCGAGGAATGGGAGGAGGAGAAGTGCTGGTATGGCTGGCGTTGGCGCTGTTTATACCGCTGGCGATGGCTTAGAGCTGTCACGTCGTCGTTCGCGCTCACTTGAAGGCATTGGTTCGGGTTTTGGTTCGATACCGAGATCCACATTTAGAACCAACTCGGCGACCTCGGTGTCATACAGCAAGTGGGGCGCATCGCCATTGAGGTTATCCGCTGTTGTTACTGTGGAGGATATCGACAGGCTGTTACAATTAGGTTAATTTGAATTTTTTCTTCTTCGTTTTCCGTCTATCTAACTGTCCCACCCGACAGAGCGCGACCCAGACCAAGGACAAGACCAGGAACAGAAGGACTCGCTGGGAAAGGAAGACTCGCATTCCGTCATCCTACCCACACTGGGCGACATCAGCATCACACGAAAGAGGAGTAGAAAGAGACGGTCTGGGCTGGAGTTTGTAGGAATAGGGAGGCGGAAATCAAAGTCAAAGTCGAAAGCGAACAATGCTACTGCTGGTAGTGGTTCTTCATCCTCTTCCGAGTCTTCGTCGTCCTCGTCCTCGGGCGAAGACCTAGGAAGCAAAACACCGAAACGAACAAAGTGGTCTTTAGTGCTCGATGTTCAGGCGCGCGTGTTTCAATTTAGGTATGTCTGATGCTTCTTTTGCTCGTTCGTTCGCTGCGGCTCTAACCAGTCTTGTCTTCGAACAGATCAAATCGGCTCAAAGGTTAAACAAAGACAACAAAAACAACAAAAACATCAATATCGCACCTGCCACCATACGTGGCAATAGAACACATAGACTTACTTCATGCATTCTCGTTTAATATTTCCGGTCCTGCATTTGGCTGCTTTTTTTCTTTTTTGGGCATTGTTCATATTTCCATCTCAAAAATCATCTTGAAACCTCGAATACTTAAATTCATTTTGTTCAATTTGCTCATTCATCCTCGTACTCGTTTACCTTGGAATCATAACATTCATCGCGATACCTTACATTATTGTGTTCTGCTGTACTTTTATCACATACTACTACGCTGCGTCGCGCTTTGGCATTTAGAGTTTATATCATCCTGTTATCCTAGTTCTTGTTCTACGTATCTTTCTCGGTTCTGCTGCATGCTCTCCAACACACATAGCTATCAAACTCCTCATCTCCGTTTCCTCGTACTTGCACCTTTACTCATATTAATCGATATCAATGAAGGACATTATGAATAAATCCATATAGTACCGACTACCACTTACAATTCTGACCTGTTATCAGTGATAACCACTCGCATCCCCAACCTGTGCAAGTTACACAATGGTCGCACCTTGGCTTCCTCATTCATCTCCGCTCCCCATTTCATCCCCACCTTGTCCAACTCGTACAACGGTTCATAAACATTATCGTCCACATCCATCCGCAACGAATCCACTGCAAACAAGGGGTCCGGAAGCCAGCGGGATGAAACCATTTTGACAAAAGCCTCATCATCAAAAGAGGGGCTGTTGAGCTTTATCACAAGTGAGTGCAGTTTGGGAAGGAAGATAGACTGGGTAGATGGGCCGGGGTCGGATGGAGACTCGGGCAAAGTGAGTCTGGACAGGAAGAGGGAGGTTATTGGGTTCCTCCCCATCACCAACTGCGCGCCGTCAAAGGAAAAGTTGACGAGTGAAGCCAATAAGTGAAGCGCCGCAGCCAACTCCAAATCCGAGATGGTGAGAGAGTGTCGTCAAAACGCATGATGATCTTGATATGAATGCATCAAAGGCTTTCACCGACCAGAAGAGGTTTTCATTTTCTGGATGAAGATTTAGGACGGACAACGACGGGAATGTGAACATTGATAACAAGTCATCCATGGTATTAGGATTATTGGGATTCCATGGGGAGAGAGTCACAGTAAATGACTCTAGCTGTGCCAATAATATATGAGGTCGAGGATACTGAGATTTAAATCCATGCACCTCAAGCTCCAAAGTGGTTAGGTTGGGGAAACTCTGGAGAGCGGCCATTTCGCGATACTTCTGCGCAATTTTCAAAAAAGTTATCTGCCGTTCAATGAGGAATCCCAGGCATACATTGTTCTCTGGGATCACTAACGTGATCATCAATCTCCAGTGCACGGAGCTTGGGCGCAGCTTCAAAGCAAAAATAGATGTCGCCTTCATCACCTCTATATCCAAGAGTCAAATCTTCAAGTAACGGGAGTGAAAGTGGAGTTTCCAAAATGATGAAATTCGCAATACACCGAAAGCTCCTCCAACGCAAAGTGTGTATTAAAAGGAGATCGAGGGCAGGTGAAGTACGTTCACTGATATGGATATGTCTCTCCGACTCGTCCATATACAGATCAAGAAAAAGCGGGGCTTCGGCGGAGCGGTCTAGATAGAGCTGGAGCGTAGCCATGAACGCATCCGGCATCGTTGGCTCCTGCGTGATTTCAAGTTTCAACCGAGTCCACAAGTCAGGCAAAGCTAGAGCTAGTAAGCGCCGTCGCGCACATACTGCGCTAATAGCTAGAGCTGGCAGGTAGGAAATCACTGGCAAAGACAATTCGGTAGGTGGTTCATCGTTCGAGCGCCAAGGATATTCCTGCAACAAATTTTCCTCGCATGTAATCTCGAAAATGAGGGATAAAAGCTCGTTGGGAAGTTCACCGATGGAGGGTGGCGATTGCGATAGGCGGGGGTGAATGTGTGGTCCCAGTTCAGCTACCGGGGAGGTAATCTAAACGTATAGTAAGTAAATAAGGATGTAGTACTTCCAAGCATTGGTTTATCTTCAAGTAAACCGAGATAGGTCTGTCTTTTAACGATCGATTTGCGTTTCAAACTTACCTGGTGGAGTCCTGAGTCCAGATCCGACATAGGTAACTGCTCTGTGTTGGTTTACTTGGAGAGGGAATACTCGGAAAGAGAGGATGTGATGTGACATGGCGTGTGCTTGAACGCGCGTTTCTTCACGTCACGCTCCTTCTCGGAGCCGCTTTCTCGTCGACTTTACTTTAATTTGATTTGGAAGCCTTACCTTTCCTACCGCCCTTCGAAAAAATTCCGTAAATCTAAAATTCACTGCCTTATTTGGATACTTTTTTATTCTGAATCGGAGAAGCTAGTCTATTATGTTGGACTCAGAAAATATCCGGGAAACTGTTGAGGTGAGTTTCTGGAACACCTTATAAAATGCAGAATCTCAAATGCTCAAGCAGTGCAGATCTCCGTGGAACCACAGATTCAGCCTCGTACGTCACAACCATCCTTGCTTATCGACCGGCTCGCCAACGAACTCTTATCCCTCATATTCGACTTTACATGCGAGGAAAATTTGTTGCAGGAATACCCTAGAACCAACGAAAAACCCACCGGATTGACATCTCCTGTGATTTCCTATCTGCCTGCCTTAGCTATCAGCGCCGTATGCGCGCGATGGCGTTCGCTAGCTCTAGCTCTACCTGACTTATGGGCTCGGTTGAAGCTAAAAATCACGGAGGAGCAAACGATATTGGATGCATTTATGGCTACCCTCCAGCTTTGTTTGGATCGTTCCGCCCAAACCCCGCTTGTTCTTGACGTATTTATTGATTATATAAAGGATGGGCTCTACGATGATAATCCACCTGCGTTAAATCTCCTCCTCCAATACAGTTCATGCTGGAAAAAGTTTCGCTGTCGTACTGATCGCCATATATTCGAAAATCCACTCTCGCTCCCCATTCTAGAGGACTTGAGTCTTGGATGTGTGGGCATGGATGATGTAGGCGATATCTTTTATTCTCCCCGAGCTGCGCCAAAGCTTCGCGCCCTCGAGATCGATCTTCCCCCTAGTGACACCGACAGCAGATTACTTTTTTGAAAATTTCGCAGAAGTATTGGGATATGGAGAGTATCCAAGATTTCCTTAACCTAACCACTTTGGAGCTCGAGGTCTATGAATTGGATGCTGATGATTCTCAACCTCATATATCATTGGTACAGCTAGAGTCATTTACTACGAGACTTGCCTCTCCGTATACCTCCGGTGAATTGTTGGATGATTTCCTTTCACTGTTCACATTCCCATCATTGAATGTCCTCAATCTTCACCGAGAAAATGACTAAGGTACCGAGCTCATCTGGTCAGTGAATGCCTTTGATGCATTCATATCAAGATCATCATGCATTTTGACAACGCTCTCAATCCGTGGTCTTACTATGTCGGATTTGGAGTTGATTGCGGCACTTCACTTATTGCCTTCACTTGTCAGCCTGTTCTTCGATGACTCGCAGCGGGCGAAGGAGAGTCCAATCAGCTCCTCTTCTTCTCGAGACTCACCTTGCCTGAGTCTCCATACGACCCTCTGCCCAGTCTATCCTCATTCCCAAACTGTGTTCTCTAGTCATAAAATTCAAAGGCACCTCTTTCAATGATGCGGCATTTGTCAAAATGATTTCATCCTGCTGGTTTCCAAATCCCTCCGAGTCGTATGCCTCCACTCTCGGGATTAATTCCTTGAGGTCAATGGTGCTTCGGTTTCGTGGCCGGGAGGTGGATGATGATGTTTATGGACCGCTCTATGAATTGGATAAGGTACGCATGCGTTGGGGACGGGAGGTCAAAGAGGTGGCGCAACTGCGACCGCTTTCTAATCTACATAGGCTGGGGATGTGAGTGGTTACTACTGGCAGGAATTCTAATGGTCAACATTGAGTGGAATGCTATAGACAGAGCCCTGTATTGGTTGTCGCTTGTGTATCCTTCTAACCTAATCAATCAATTATGTCCGCGTAACTCAGTGGTAGAGTGTTTACTGTAACTGGTTTCTTGCAATGTCGGAAAAATGAGTTGCGCCTTAACATATCTTAATTTGCCATATAAGGCTCCCAAGTCACCTAAGGCGGGGATGCAACTTAAGAGGGCCACTGATGCACCACAGGGCGTTCCAAGATCTTAATAGGTCTTTATTGTGATTCTGAGTATTATAGGGTCTTACGCGACTTATGGGTCATTAGATGACCTATCAAGACTGACTTACGGGTCTATTGAAAAGGTTGCAGCACTTGTACCACTTTCATCGTACAAGTTCGTATGTACTAGCATATTATCCAATGGACAGTTTAACTACAATCTAGTATATGTCAAAGATTATACTAAGTATACAATATATTGTAAGTTACTTCTAGTGACTAGAATATGTACATTGCACTCTCTAAACACTAGTTAGTATAAAGCACTATACTATGGTTAATTATTGCTATTAACACGATACAGCAATCGCGACAAACGAGTCAGATATATCTGACACACGTGCGGTACTAGGGGACAGGTTTTTAATTGTAGACAGCTCACAGGCGCCCTTCCGCGGTTCAGCGCTTATCTTCTGAAGCGCAATGATTAATTATCTCAACAATACCATAGATAGAGAGACTGGGTTTTTTTACAAGTTTATTTAAAGTGTTATTTCTACCAGAATATGGCCAGAGAAGTACATGATCGATGATTGGGAAACCAAAATTGTCCAAGGCCTTAGGAGGTCTTGAATGGTCTTATGGTGTCTTAAAGCTTTAGCATGGCCTTGGAATGCATCATGAGGCTCCCCTTTATCGTTATAAGGCCCATAAGGCATTACAAGTCAGTTCGCATTTTTCCGACACAGCAGCGTGTTGGAATCATGGCGAGGAAGTCCTTCCGAACCTTTAAGCTGCGGTTTTCTTTGTTTTCGACTAAGTATGTGCCGTACATCCTTACTATATTTTGGAGTCTTGGATGCAAGACGCTCTCAGACCAAATATATACTAGACTAGAGCTGAAACCAAGTTTTACCTACAGAATCCGTACACAACTCCACCGGTGGATAACATTGTAAAAAGCAGTGTTTTGATGGACTGGGTTGACTAAGTCGCAGAGTGCAACCGATGCTGTCAATTTTGACTATCCGACTACTGTATATAACATTATAATTATTTCATATATTCTGTATTAAAAATAATGGCCTGAAAACCGGGTTTCCATGAGATATGAGATAAATGAGGGCTTGTGAGTTGACCTCAAATTGACTCACTACCCGGAAAAGTGACCAGAATTTCAGTTACATGACCCATAGCTCTGTAGAACCTAGCATCGAGCTGGGGCAAAAGTACCTGGATACCATCTTTGGATGTCTTCTACAGGCTCACATCAGCAAAACCTGGTTGTTCGCTGGAGCTCTCAGAGCATTGAATTGAGCTCTGGGGACCTCTGGAGACCTCTGGCTGCTCTGGCTGCTCTGAAGCTGCCATCAGCCAAACCCGGATATTCGCTGGAGCAGTCAGAGCATTGAATTGTGCTCTGGAGAGCTGTGGAGAGCTGTGGAGATCTCTGACTGCTCTGGTTGATCCGAGCAGACAACAGCTGTCGGACTTGAATGTCAGTTAAGTGACATAAAAGGAAACGGTTGCCAGGCCCTTCCTTTTACATCACATAACTGACAGAACGGTCACCCAATGCTGTAAACTGTCAGGACATCATATAAAGGTGTCGCTGTTCAACTCAAAGTTGAACATTGACTTGTACTTTTTTTTCTTCCTTCCCCAGGCCTCCATTGTCGCAACTCGGTCCCACTTTCCCTCTTACTGTAAGCTCATATCCCTTTTTAGCATCAATTCACTGATATTTTGGAAAACCAATAGCTGTAGGGTAGAGGCTGGCTTGGTGAGCGGGTTTCTAAGTTTATTATGTAGTACTATCGTAGTAGTACCTTGTCCGACTCCCCTCGGATGTGTATGATACATAACAATAAAATGCTTACTTTTTCTATTATTATTTCATGTGAAAAATTTGATATGTAAATTTTCGATTGAATGGGGCTCGGTAACCTGAATCGTCAAATGATGGGTGGTCTCCAGAGAGCTCCAGAGAACTCAATAGTCCTCCAGAGCTTCCTGGAATTACTATCCTTGCTACAGCAGCTCCAGAAGCTATGGGTGCTCTGGAGCTCTCTGGAGATCTCTGGAGACCACCCAGGTTTTGCTGATGCAGCACTACAGTTATCCCTTTGCATACATATTACTCTCAAAACTGCAACCAACTTGATGGAATTATTATCCTATTATAGACAAGGGGGACTGAAGGTTTTTTACCCTAAGCGGTTTCAAGCGGACAAGATATTGAGCTTTTAGAGGTATTGAGAAATTGGCCACGATGTTTGGTGCAACATTTTGCCTGTGAAAGACTCATCAGGCAGTGCTGTTCTCTGAATGGCATAGCGGCGGACTTTGTTTGTCAATGGCAAACATTGACTCATCGTGCCTAAACGGGTCAGTGGAGTGCCTGTATTGGTTCTCGTACGCCGCTCCTCATTTAGAACTATACTTACTATTACTCTAGTGTGTATTTAGAGTAGTAGTTTGAATATATATTTGACATTTTTCATGTTTGGTACTTCCAGTTGCAGTAGGCCCGGTCAAGGGTCCAGAGATTAGCTTTACCAGAAGTATTGACATGATTCCTGGTCCTGGAGGTACGAGGTACCTTCTACAGGGGGTAAAATGTTATATATTAACTCATAGTATAGTTGACAATCATGGTATGTTTAAAATCCGATGTTTTTTTCTGAACATCCAACATGGCTAACTCGAGCAGTGTCAGGCCTTGGCTCATTTCTCATCCGCTATCCACCCGCTGATGTTTCCCACGCTTCCTGGCCATCCGCGGATACTTCCCACGCTTCCTGACCGTCCGCGGATACTTCCCGCACTCATTACCTACATTGCGGGCGCTTTCCATGCTTATTTACCATTTATCCTGCCTGCCAGGCACTTTCTACATGTGATTACCACTTATCCTGCCTCCCGGGTGCCTCCCGCACTTGATAACCATCCATCAGGCCCTCCCGACGACTTACACAGCCACCCTACAGTATGTAAGTAGACACCCCGAGTCCATGCACCCTAGTCTGTTATTACCATTGTTACCGAATCGATCCCGTTTTGCTCTGTCTCTGTCTCTCTATTTCTATCTGTTCTAACCAGCTGTGCCTTCCGAGCTCCGTTCGAAGGCCCACTGTCATCTGCATTAACTGCGAGGCTCTGTCCATAGATACCAAATCTACGTCCAGAGCTCACTGTCTTCCATCTCTGTTTACAACTTTACAACCAAAGCTCCTCGGGAGCTTCCTATTTGGGTTTTGCTACCTCTAGAACCTCTGGGACCATCCGCTTTCACTCAATTCCGTCCACTCCCACGCTATTTCCATCCGCTCTCACGCTATTCCGTCCGCTCTCACACTATTCCCATCCGCTTTCACCCTATTCCATCCACTCCCACACTATTTCTGTCCGCTTTTGCACTATTCCGTCCGCTCCCACGCTATTTCCGCCCGCTTTCACCCTATTCCACCCGCTCTCACGCTATTTCCGTCCGCATTTGCTGTATTCCATCCGCATTATCCATATTTGGACTTATTACACCTTTTTGGACCACCCCTTCACCCATATTCCATCCGCTCCCACTCATTTCTGGTCGTTGGACCACAATACCACCCGCTTCCTCCTGATTACGTCAGCGGGTGGCCCGTACACTGTTCCTTGCACCTCTGAGGCTTGTACTGTTCCGTACAACACTCATACTACTGTCCAGACCCACCTTACGGCATGGTTACCCCGGGTGGTCGCATTTGGTCTCCACCTACATCTAGGTGCGAGACATTCGGGATACGTTGGTTCGAGATCCGTTTTGTGCACCGGGTCTCACAAGCAGAGCTCCCGGAGGGAGCGGCATGAAGGGTTAGCATGGAGGATGGAGGAAAAAACAGGATTAAACAATTGCCGCAAGTTCACTATGATAGGCTTTGAAAATGTCCTGGTTGTTTTTATTCAACTGGTCACCCATTGAGGTTGGTTTAGAGAAAGATGTAAGGAAGCGGAGGTTAGGCGTGCCTCTGCCATGCTCCTCCCACACTTCTCCCAATTCCTGCCACAGGGGACCGAAGTCTATGTTGTCCCATAGTGGATTATGAGTGAGTTTGAGGACTTTCATCGGATTTTAAACATACCATGATTGTCAACTATACTATGAATTAATATATAACATTTTACCCCCTGTAGAAGGTACCTCGTACCTCCAGGACCAGGAATCATGTCAATACTTCTGGTAAAGCTAATCTCTGGACCCTTGACCAGGCCTACTGCAACCGGAAGTACCAAACATGAAAAATGTTAAATATATATTCAAACTACTACTCTAAATACACACTAGAGTAATAGTAAGTATAGTTCTAAATGAGGAGTGGTGTACAAGAACCAACTACAGGCACTCCGCTGACCCGTTTAGGCACATTGAGTCAATGTTTGCCATTGACAAATAAAGTCCGCTATGCCATTCAGAGAACAGCGCCACCTGATGAGTCTTTCACAGATGAAACATTGCGCCAAACATCGTGGCCAATTTCTCAATACCTCTAAAAGCTCAATATCTTGTCCGCTCAAAACCACTCGCTCCTAGAATTTTTCAATTAAGTACATAGGGTCAAAAATTTTTTTAATGGCCTCGAAGAGTGAACCGACCAACCCTGTGATGTGACAATTGCCTTATTAGGGTGTCAAAGCTGTATATCATGATGTAAGTGTGACATCTGATGTCACCATATGTCCCCTATAGGTACTGGGTACCGGTCACCTTCATTCCCATACACAACCCATACATTCCCCACTGCTCCAATAGCTCATTGAGCTTAACAAAAGTAGCAGAAACTGCGTAAAGAAAAACTTCAAGCCTTCAGAAACCTAGTATTTCAACCAAACCTCCCTGACAAAAGGTTGAGTAAAATTTTTTTTAGTGGTCATGGAGGGTGAACCAACTGACCACCGGAGTGTACCAGTCCATAATCCTGGTTCCCTCTTGATTATAGACATGGGCATGAATGCCAAATGTTTGTGAATATTTGTGAATATATTCACATTCACATTTGCACAAATGGACATTTGAATGTGAATGTCTGGTTTCGGAATGGCAAATGTTTTTAACATTCATGACCTTATATAATGCATGGGAGATAAGTTCACCTTATTAATTTATTTTAACATATAATACTATAATTATGATTTGTATACCTTAAGCAAAACCAGATAGTGTACCTGTTTATTGTTCCCCTTGTGTGTGATGTAACCGAGGCCCTGATTTACACCAAAACCATCTGTCCATTAGAGTTCAGAGTCCAGACCTTGGCATGGTCACTTTATATCTTAGTACTTGAACTTATATGTTTAGATTGTAGTAGTGTTTTATTATGTATAATAATGTATGTATTTATTTATTATGACATTTGTGAATACATTTGCCTAAAATATTCATATTTGTGAATGTTTTGTATAAAAACATTCGCATTTGCATGAATGTGCACTCAAATGTGAATGTCCAGATTCAGAGCACAAATATTTGCATCACAAATGTCAAATGCATTCAAATGGGCATCCATGCCCATGTCTATCCTATTATTGAGTATGGTACAGCAGAAATCTTGTCCTGGTGTGAGTAATAAGATCTGAGGGGGTCTTAGGCAGCCTGAGACACAGAGAATGGAATGTATAGTTGAATTGTAAAAAAAGCAAACTCCAGTTACTTTACTCAGTACTGCATAGCAAGTAATATTATGATTAGTTTATATATTCTTAAAAATAGCAGCCTAGAAGCCATGTTGCCACAAGATGTGAGATAAACTGGGGCTTGTTGGCTTACATCAGCAAAACCTGGGAGGTGGTCATAGAAGCCATAGCATGTCATAGCAGCCATAGTTCTGCACAGAACTATGAACTGCTATGGGCTCCTATGATGAGTTAGATTTGTGCTAGGTATGAAAACCAACCAAACAACAATCACCCCAATCACATTCAATCCAAAAGGTTTAATTTAATGCAAGGAAGGAGGTTGTCAAAGGTTCCCTCAACTACTATTTGATTTGTAGAGAAAAGCACTCAACAGAGGCACAGGCAGTGCAAATGAACAAGATTTGTATTGGAGGAAGGTTGTGAAAAGCCAACTAACATATGAGAATGTGCTGAACTAATCAAGGGGGAAAGCAAACACCAAAGCATGGGTCAAGTACACTAACTCAACAAATGACTTTGTGTATCTGCACAAACACCAAGGCATGGGTCAAGTACGCCAACTCAACAAACAACTTTGCATATCTGAGGTGAAACACCCAAGCATGGGTCAAGTATGCTGACTCAACAAACAGCTTAGTGTGAATTGGGAGCCTTTACATTGCCACGCAATGATACTCCAACTCTCAGGGAATCCTGCGAGTAGCCTAACAAGCTTATATGACCACCATGCAAGTCACTCAAGTAGGTGTTTTTAACATACTCAGTGAAGAGCGGGCAAGAGGTAGAATCTGTTGGTAAGCTAGCTAACACTCCAAGGAGCTTCCTCACTAAAACTACACCAAGCCAACACTTGGGTCCAAGACCTTCCTAATCAATAACGGGCTCAGCGAGATGTGCATGTTAGGCTCCACCTGCAGTCCTAAGACTGATATGACCTTTCTCCAAGATGCAAACCAGGAATGCTCGACTTAATAGCCGGGAAATAGAATGAATTGCCTCGAGGTTACAAGAAGGCCACCTGTTTCAAAGGTTGTAGAGGACAATGCAGACATGTCTGAGCGTGTATGAATCACTACAGGTCCTAAGATAGAATTGCGTTTCAGGTATCAATTCTAACTTGGATTGCTACATAGAATGTAGCTACCCTTATATACTGGTACATCTCAGAAAAATACTAAAACAAAGAAATAATATGAAAGAGATCGAGACATGACCATAAATGTAAGATAATAAATAATCTTCCTCAATAAATCATCTTGGCACACCTAATCTTGGGGAAATTCATAACTCGGAATGGCAATGCTTGGAATTTGGTCCTAGATGAACTCAAGTCACTTTCTTTTGCCTTGAAAACTGTGCAGGTCCTCCAAATTTATGACTCGGTGAAGTTCTATGGTGTTCAAAAACATTCCATGAACAGCCCTTGGAAGTATATCTATCTTTGCCTCACCAATAGCAGGCTAGACATTATGCCTAGTTCCGTGTGGACTCAAGCCTAGATGCCTTGTAGCACATGGATCTTGGAACAACACTGAAGCTCAGACAGGAATTATTCCTAGTCATTCCTTGCTCTAAGAGTGATTGCAATGAGGTTGATCAGGTGGCTGCATTGGTGATGCTGCAGCAGGTATACCTCAGCACCCTCTAGTGATGTGCAACCCAAAAACACCATCCATTACACTTGCCTTGGAGTCCTAACTGAGCCTCGGGCATCCAGGTAGTACAATATTTGGTCTCAGAGAGTTTAGCTCACCTAGATGATTCTGTCATCCATGTTGCTTTTATCATCTTGGTCAAGAGACTTATGACATCATGTGAGTGTTTCCATTCATCGTGGCAGCTCCGGGCCGGAGTTACCAGACATTCTGTGACGAGATTGCCTAGGCAAGCTTTCATCTTGTCAAGAGTTTTCATCTTGGCAGAGTAACATTGTAAATTTTGTATAACCAACTCGTTGGGCTGCACCAAGTGCTGCCTCAGAAACTTCAATCCCTCAAGTATGTCTTTTGATTGTCTAGCCTAGTAATAATTATATGTGGACTTGGAATAGCCTTGCTCATCAACTCGGTATCCACCGAGCTTGACTTGCTACACCATACAATGTATAGGACTTGGAATGAGATGCATTCACAAAGCTAAGTGAGATACCATTAATGCGTACCATTACTCTGCAATCTCTAGAGTACAATAGACTCTCAATAGACCTCAACTATCAGCTCAGGCTCACTATAGTTCTTGGTATAACCATATTGAGTATAATACAGAATCTAGGATTATCAATTCTGTACAGTTTCAGCTTTAGCCAAAAAATTGGCATATCACCTATGGCTTGCTATGAGTTTCTACAGGATCACAAAGCTGTCAACTCATTTTGGCATCAGTGTTGCTGCTTGACAGCTGTCATTTTCTCCTGCCAACACTATATGATGCATTGTTGTAACTTGGACTTTGATGAGTTCTGTTTTTTTTCCCCCAAGTCAAACCTGAGCCACTTCGGTTTGGACTAAGTATGGCATGTAGTTGCATTCAAGCAATGTCTTGTCACCACCTATAGTATAGTATACTAGTGTTATTACAGATATGTAGTTATATTAGTAGTTCTACTAGTTTTGCTCTTCCTACTATGACTACAGCAATATAAATATGATTTTATGATTATTTTTATCCATTTTTGGTCTTGCAAAGTGCAACGAAGCAATTCAAAAGATTAATATATTTGTATTGAATAGAGCCATGCCACAATCAAATGCCTCAAAACTGGTGCATTCCATAGCAACTCATAGCAGTCCATAGCAATCCATAGTTCTGGACAGAGGGGTACATTGCTATGGCTGCTATAGCTGCTATGAATGCTGCACAGAAATGTCCAGTTCTGTGCAGCACACCCAGGTTTTGCTGATGTACCTTGAATTGACCTATTTTTTTGGGTAAAACAACCCAGATCAAGCAGGTCAGTCAACATGTGATGAATGGACTCTTACACACCAGGCACATAGGCATTTGTC
The DNA here is from genome assembly GCA_009733575.1 of Gymnopus androsaceus JB14. Lineage (NCBI taxonomy): Eukaryota > Fungi > Basidiomycota > Agaricomycetes > Agaricales > Omphalotaceae > Gymnopus > Gymnopus androsaceus. Next base: position 28,123 of record ML769886.1, read on the forward strand.
TCCAACATCTTCTCTCCAATGATCTAACCAGCTCACTTCTTCCTACTTGCTTCCCATTCAAGATGCATCTTGACACCTCCTCCAACCTTCTCTCACCATTGCCATCTTCTATTTATAACCATTTTGTGCTACTTATGCTGGGAGCTGATGGAGTAAAGGGAGGACAATCCACCCAGTCCCACACCAGTGTTCCTTTGTCTTGAGGATGAAGCTGGGGGCCGTCAGAATGTACTCTATTCTTTGGATAGTTCAAATGAGAAAGAAAGAGTTGTGGGAAGTGCATACTGAAAACTTACTATTCTCAGAATGCAAAACTAACAGCAACAACAGTAAGTAAATACTATGAAAGACACCTAGATTGGAATTACTGTGAGCTCGCGAACAGAAAAGTGACTTGGAACTGACATAGAAGTAAGCAAATTTCCATAAGTCATAGAGGAGAATTACGGCACCTGGGGTAGCAGATGCAGAGGCAGAGGGGATTGGGTAGAAGGTGCTTGCTGGGTTAACAGTGACATTTCCCCTGAGGCTTGGCCTTTTTCATCTGGAATTTGAGCACATCCTTGTCTCTAGTGATGGTTCCAGGTCAAGTCCGACCCAGAGCCAGCTCCTTACCCAATCCCAGCAACTCAGGTTCGGGTTTTCCGCACAAACCGGATCCGGGTTATCCCGAGATTTTTTGATGCAGTCAAAATTTAAAATATGTACTATTTTATTTCCTTTATATAGCAGATGTACTTCAAATCAACTTCAAATGGACATCAAAAATCATACTCACATACCCTAAAGGAGTCCTGTAATGCATGCACCTAAGGTTCAAGTGACAGAAGCTGATCAATTTACAGTAGCAATAATCATTGCATAACCTGTCAAGAATTTCTGTGGAACTATTTAATATTGCTGTAAATGTAATAGTACTTTCATTAGACTGTTACTAGTATTAGCTTACAGTAATAGTAAGTAGATACTAGTACAAAGAAACATTCAATGAATGTGCATTGATTATGCATTAGTAAATCAACACACACATGATCATTGGCACTATTCATTACTAGTACTGTATTATTAGACTTTACTAAGCACTACTACATCAGCAGAACCTGGGTGAACGCTACAGTAACCACAGCAGCTTATAGCAATCCATAGCAACCACAGCACTATAAAGTGCTATGGAATGCTATGAGGTCCTATGAGGTCCTGTAAGATGCTGTAGGTTGACCATTGCTCAAGCATTCTGACACCTGTCATTTCCAGCTGATGGATATGGCAATGAGGACCTTAAATGCTACTGTACCATTTTGATCACTTCATTGGTCACAGGTCACAGGGACCCCCAACAAAACGAAATGTCGTGGTTTGTCCCGCATCACAGTGGCCAGTGACGAAATTTTTTTGATTTTTGTGGGTGCCCTCTGGGCGCCTGACCCAATTTGGTAAGAAAATTCCGTAAAAGTTTCGTTTTGTCACAGGTCCCACCAATCCCAAACGAAATCTAAATTCATTGGGTTGGTCACAGGTCACACCCCCAAACAAAGTGCTCGAAATGGTACAGTATTTAATCAATGGTTTTGACGAGTTTGACATCTTTTCCTCCCCCCACTAAGCTCAACTTGACTCAGACTGTAAGTTCCGCTCTCTGCAATTTTTGACTTAGAGGCTCTAATTATATGTCTGATGACATCTTTTAGTGTCATCTGATGACATAGTAGGAGTCAAAGTTAATTAGCCTCATATACAAGTTTATGCCACTTGTGGACCTGGTGGATGAGTCAAGTATGTATGTTGTAGTATTAGTAGTGTTTAGAATCACCAATGAAATGATTTTATAAATATTTTGCTAGTATTTCACTCTTGCAAGCCAGGGAACAATTCAAAAGAATAATATATTTGGCATTGAATTAATATTGAATAGAACCCTGATGGCAGTGTTCCCACAAAGTCCATAGTGATCCACATCAGCAAAACCTGGATAATTGCCATGGCAAGCCATAGCAGCCATAGAACTATGAACTGCTATGAATTGCTATGGGAAGCTATGAGTTACTATGGACTTCCCAAATTATATTGCCTGTTAACAGATGTCATGCTCTATAGCAATCCATAGCAGCCCATAGCTCTGGATAGATGGGGACCTTGCTACATCAGCAAAACCTGTATGTTGCCAGAGCAGTCAGAGCATTGAATTGATGCTCTGGAGTGCTCTGGAGTGCTCTGACTGCTCTGGCTGCTCTGAAGCTGTAGGCACTGATGGAATTGATTGCCAGCTGTCACAGAATGTTGGGCAAGTAACATAACTGACAACTGGAAATATATATGTGGGAAACTGCCAGAATGTTGTATAAAAGGTGCCGCTGTTCAACTCCAAGTTGAACGTTGAACTTGTACTTTTTGTCTTACTTCCTTCCAGTGTTGCAACTTGGTCCACATATATTTCCTCTCTTGGTAAGTTGTTATCTATTTTCAGCATCAATTGACTATTATTTAGTAATGTCCAAAGGTTGTGGAGGCAGGAGCAGACTTAGAGAGTGAGAGACAGGAGAAACAGAAATTGGGAATCATTGACTAGCCACTTAGTAGTAGTAGTACTTATGTTGACTGTGCGCGCGCTCATACAATAAATGATGCATATGAACTCACTATTATCATTGCCTGGTTACCATGTGAAATTTCTCAATTAAAATTTGAATGGCACTCAAAAGTTTGTTATGGCAAATGATGGGTGGTCTCCAGAGAGCACCAGAGCACTCCAGAGCACTCTGGAGAACATACATGTTTTGCTGATACACTCTTCTTTTGCCTGACTCAGAGCACTCTGGAGCACTCTGGAGCACTCTGGAGCTACTATCCTTGCTCTGACTGCTCCAGAAGCTCTAGAGCACTCTGGAGTACATACAGGCTTTGCTGATGTATGGGTGCTATGAGTGCTGGATAGCACTATCCAGTGCTATCCACTTCACCCAGGTTTTGCTGATGCACAGCAACCCATAGCATCCCACAGTTCTGTACAGAGGGGTACCTTGCTATGGGTCCTATAAGTGCTGTGGGTTCTGTACAGAGCTGTACAGCTCTGTACAGAACACCCAGGTTTTTCTGATGTGATTGCCAAGCTGTAAGTACATATAGTAAGTACTTACTGAATCCAGAAGCTCAAGGCTCTATCACTAAGACAAAGTAAAGAGTTGGCTCCTATTACATAGTAGTTAAGATGATATTTCTCCAATTCCATGTGAATATACTCGCTATGTACGTAAGTGACCGGACATACCGCGCCGGCCAAGCATATGCTAAGTCCGGTCACTTACGTACATAGCGAGTAGTAAGTATTAGTGCTTCTAGTCCTACTTCATACTTATTTAGCTATTGATCCTAGGTTTATTGTACTAGGTATCTTCTATATACTATACATAATACATCAGAATGAGCCATTTGTACTTAGAGTTTTCTGGAAAAAGTGACAAAGTATGGCCTAAGGCATGTAAATTCATTAAGCACTTAAAAAAAACCGGGTTGCTGGTCGGGTTCCGGGTTTGATTATCTCAAACCTGACCCAGAACCCGGAAAAACCCGGTCAACCTGGTAACATCACTACGTATTGATCCTGATTTGAGGCATAAATGTAAGACAGGTGGAGGGCCCATAGGTAACATAAAACTTGTGAAGATCCTCGAGTGATGGTACTGGCTGCGGTTGGTATTGTGCACTGTACAGGGAGAAGAATTAGGAAAATTGAGATCGAGAACCAAAGGAACATATGCAAATAAAACCTCATCCAGGGTAATAGGTTTCATGAAGTAATGATTTACAGCTGTAGCAGTGTCCTTTCTGTCCCAGTCCATCCCCTCGCACCGAAGTACTGTTGTCTGAATGATACGAGCGTCTGAGTCTGCAACAGACCAAGGCGGTGCAATGAGAGATTCGCTTGAATCAATGAAATAGAAGTCTTTATGAGTAAAGCTCGTAAAACGCAGGGCCTTGATAACATCGTTTCCAAATTGGAAGACACCTTGCGCACAAAAGAGAACAAATGGATCCTGGGACGAGCTGAATAAAGGTAGGTTGCCTCTCGAGTAGACACTTGGTGACTGCAAATATCAACCAAAGAGATTTACCAATCCCGGCTGCCTGATAACTCTGAAGCCACGATTTCCAAGGCCTGGCTCTTCCGCAGGTTCAGGGAGATCAGAATAATCGGTTGTAGAATAGTCAGGAATGTTCCTCGCTCTCCGCAGCCAGATCCATATCCCACCGAGCCCAAATGGTGTCTTCCTTGTCAAAGGGGGTAATTTCAAACAACGATGTTTGGCCTGAAAAGAACTGTCGCATGTCGTTGTGTATCCTCTCATACTCTTTCAGGACAAAAACTTCTTTGGGTTGTCCAGGAAGCAGTTGAGGACAGTTGAGGAATATGTAAGATTTGAGAATTCTGAAGCGACCTCCATTGAGAAATATGTAGGGTACGGAAAAGGTTGGTGATAGCCTGTCATTTCCAAGCTAGATGATATAATTCCTGGTATTCCTCTGTAGTCAAAGAATGAGAAATCGTAGGAAATGATGTGGTTCACCAGTGTCTTGTGAGTGCCTATAAAAACGGATAGCGTTTTAGATTAGCGCTCAATCCTTGGACATGTCATTCATCTGCGCTCAAGCTATACTAGTAAAAGCCATAAATAATCTTCTATCCCGTCGTGGACCGTTTTCTTTCAATGCATAGGCTCGCGACCGAACAGACATTGTCGTAAAACCAACCTGGCCGAATCGGACAACATGAACTCTAATCATTGATAATCGGCGATTTTTAGGACGAGCAGAAGCAGTAAACTAAAAGTACCCTAGGAGCAGGAACAGAAATATCTACGTTCTTTTCCACTGCTGAGCTTGATCAACTTCACGCTTGGTAGGAATTGGAATTTGGATGTCTTCTAGCGGAAAGGAGGTGCGGTTTTGGCAGCAAAGCGAAGATTAACCAGTATGCTCTTACAGAACCACCTTGCATCTATCTCAATATCAATCTAGATCTCGTCCTACGTTTCATGACCTAGTAGGACAGGATAACGTACAAAGACAGATAATTTAGGGGGCTATATCCACAGAAAACAATGTTTTATGTACTCTGCACCCTTGAAGCATCATCCTAGGAGCACTATCTCCCCACTCTCGTCGGCGGTGCCCAATGTCTGGACATCGATGGATAAGTCCAACGTCAAATGTCAAATGGCTTGTCCACTGTCTTCCGTCAACGGTGCTTGACCGCTGTAAGCACCGTCTCTTATTGTGCAAAAGCCAGACTCTTCTTCCTATTATCTAGCTGCTACTCGTTAGCAGCAATTAGCAGACAGCAACAGCTAGGATCTCCATTCAAGATCATGTTTAACTGGCGTCTGATTTTCTTTCACATTATCACTAGCACATTCGTCTTATACCAATACTCGACACTCGAGCTGCCAAGCTTCCTTGGCCTTTCAAGTCTCAAGGGCGATCTTTTCTGTTAAGCCAAGCTTTAAGGTCCAGCTTTACGTCTGGCTTTACGGTCCAGATTTATTGGTCCAGCTTTACAGTCCAGCTCTACGGTCTTCTACGGTTTTACGTTTGGTGTACTTTGGACGTCAACATTGATTATTGCGCTCCTTCCCTATCTCATTTCCGAGTCTCCTGTGGGAGCGCTGCTGACTTTCTGCTACACTGGAATGATACCCCCCCCAATCATTCATCTCACTTTGTCAACAGACAGCATGGACTTCAGTCAGAGTCTGGCTACCCCTTGGTGTAGTTCCTGACGCCACTCATCAAAATTAATCAAGGCGCGGGAGATCCAGGCAATTTGTACCCTACCTCTGCTGCACTATCATCTATAAGTCGAGGAAGTAGATCGCTGAAATAGGAATAGAAAAGCACAGGTGATGCTTGGCATTCAACAGCTTCAAGTCTGTCAACGTCTGCAGGCAATGAACGAAAGAACCATACCAGATGCAAGCCAAGGCTGTCGAGGCAGCTCTAGCTGTGTTTACAGGTGTATAAAAGGAGGAATATCATTCGAATTCTCATCAACATGGCCCCACGTATTTCTATCGCCTTTACTGCACTCGCTGCACTCGCCAGAGTCGTTATTGCTCAGGGGCAGCTTGAGAGTTGTGGTAGTTCATTGTACTATCCGTCTCAGGTATGTTTTCACAAGATGTCAACTTGGGAAAGAAGATTGCTTACTTGTCCGAAAAATACATAGTATACTTGTTTTGACGACGATTTTCTCTGTCCGATCGTCAACGACGAGATATATATCAGATGTGGAGACGCCTGTTACTCTACCAGCCAGTATAGGTATGGATTCTATTATTTAGATCACTGATGCACTAGTAGGCTGATAGACATTGGCCACAGCTGTTCAGACGATACTCTCGAGGTATATCCTCAGAATGGACCAGAAACCCTTGAGGCCTGTGGGGACGCGCAGTTCTATCCATCTCAGGTAAAGCGCTTTTTGTTTTCGGTCTCAGGTCTCTGTAATCTAATAACGTGGAGTGCAGTATATATGTCTTGACGGAAATTTCCTCTGTCCTTTCATGAATGGAGACTCAACCTTGAGGTGTGGCAACGCTTGCTATTTGATCGACCAATATAGGTATGTATTTAGCATTATTCTCCGTCCGAGCGAGTCACCCGTAAAAACCCCGCTGACAAAGTAAACTTGCACAGCTGCACTAACGACGCATTGATCCCCGTTACTGTTCCTCCATCTGCCCCTTGTGTTCCGGAATTTGGGAGTAGTGAATTGTGCAACGATGAGGGCTGCTTCCAGTTGAACTGCTGTCCAGGCCTGTTCTCGATTGCTGATCACTGTCGGTCTCCTTGTCAACTCGAAAATGAACAAAATCCAGGTAGCTGCACTACTACTACCACCATAGCGCAAGCCACAGCGAGTTAAGTATTGGGCTCATCGGATGTACTTTGCCTGGGATTTTCTCACATCTCTTGAAATTGTTGTTTTTTATCTTTCCTTTTGCTTTCCTTGGGGGTTTATGGTTGTGTCTTGAAGTACACCATAGTGTCGGTCCTTGGACAATGGTGCCTACCAAATTAACTTTGATCTTTTTGCGATTTCCAGTTGTATTCTGCTGAAAATTCAATCAGATTTGACGAATAAACTTTTTTCAACTTGTACCAATACAGGATTTTTGTATTGAGTTCTTGAATTACAAGTGCCTCAAAATACGGTGTGTAATACTTATATTCAGCGCTCGTACCTGTCGACTTCATCGCTCGGCGCGTTCTATGTACTACATATCTTCCGCAACCTCCTTCCGATGTGCCATTCAACTCTGCTACTTATCATCCACAAGGCCTTTGTCTCGGAGTAGAATCCGTAGACTCGGAGGTCAAGTATGTTGAAATCGAAACCGAACATGTCCTAATTGTTGACTCGGATGGGGCTCCCGGCTAGATCAGTCTTACTGTGTTATTGGTGTTGGGAGAAACATGAAGCACCTCCAAGTCGCATTTTCGAATCCTCATCCTCTACCTCCGTCTTGACTTTCCACTGCCTAGTCCATATATCTATCTACTAACCATTATCCAATTACGACTGGGAGCGCGTTGCGCAGTAGATGGTGGAAATAAACTGAGTATTGACAACTGCGACTTTCTTTAGAGCTTTAGCAGCGACGCGCTGCTTCACTGTTCAACTTGAAGTTCAAGAATTTCACGAATACGCAGCACATCGGAGAGAGAAGGGATTGCTATTACGTTTCAAAAATGAATAGAGTGTCGTCAAATGCAAGATGATCTCAATATGAATGCATCAAAGGCATTCACTGACCAGAAGAGCTCTTGACCTTGGTAAAGTTCTGGATGAAGATTTAGGACAGATAAAGATGGGAATGTGAGCATTGATAACAAATCATCCAATGATAAAACACTGGAATTAGGATTCCAAGGGGAGAGTGTCATAGTGAATGACTCTAACTGTGCCAGTAATATATGAGGCGCATTCTGAAATTTAAATCCATGCACATCAAGCTCCAAAGTGGTTAGGTCGGGGAAACTCTGGAGAGCGGCCATTTCGCGATACTTCTGCGCAATTTTCAAAAAAGTTATCTGCCGTTGAGGAATCCCAGGCATACATTGTTCTTTGGGATCACTAACGTGAAGATCAATCCCCAGTGCACGGAGCCTGGGCGCAGCTTCAAAGCAAAAATAGATGTCGCCTCCATCACCTCTATATCCAAGAGTCAAATCTTCAAGTAACGGGAGTGAAAGTGGAGTTTCCAAAATAATGACATTCGCAATACAGCGGAAGCTCGTCCAACGCGAAATGTGTGTAAGGAGGAGATCGAGGGCAGGTGAATTACGTTCACTGAGATGGATATGTCTCTCCGGCTCGTCCATATATAGGTCAAGAAAAAGCGGGGCTTCGGCGGAACGGTCTAAATAGAGCTGGAGCGTAGCCATGAACGCATCCGGCATCGTTGGCTCCTGCGTGATTTCAAGTTGCAACCGGGCCCACAATGCAAGTAGAGCCATTGCGCGCATACCGCGCTAATAACTAGGGCAGGAAGGTAGATCACTGACAAAGACAATTGGGTAGGTGGCTCATCGTTTGAGCGCCAAGGATATTCCCAAGATATTCCTGCAAAAAAATTTATTCGCATGTAAATTCGAAAATGAGGAACAAAAGCTCGTTCGGAAGTCGACCGATGGAGGGTGGCGAGTGAGATGAACGGCCCGGATGAATGTGTGGTTCCAGTTCAGCTACAGGGGAGGTAACCTAGACGTAAAGTGAGTAAATAAGGATGTGGTATTCTTGCAAGCATCCTGATTGAGCCCTGACCCCAAATCCGACATCGAGTAGCTGCTCTGCGTTGGTGCACCTGGAGAGGTACTTAATACGAGAGAGCGTGACGTGACATGGCGTGTGTTATTACGCGTGTTTTTCCACGTCACGTTCCTTCTAGCCACTTTCTAGCAACTTTCTCGTCAACTTTACTCAAGCCTCATTTTGATCTACTCCCTCCTACCGGTCTTCGATAAATCGTCATAAGTCTGAAATTCACTGCCGTTATTTGGATCCTTTTCCATTCTGAATCGGAGAAAGAAGCTACCATGTTGGATTCAGAAAATACCCGGGAAACTTTTCAGGTGAGTTTCTGGAGTACCTTATAAAATGCAGAATCTTCAATGCTCAAGCATTTATATCATATTGTCTACTATACGTGCAGATCTCCGTGGAACCACAAGGTCAGCCTCATATCGACCGGCTCGCCAACGAACTCTTATCCCTCATTTTCGAATTTACATGCGAGCAAAATCTGTTGCAGGAATATCCTTGGCGCTCGAACGATAAACCACCTACCCAACTGTCTTTACCGGTGATTTCCTACCTTCCAGCCCTAGTTATTAGCGCGGTATGCAGGCAATGGCATTCGCTGGGTCTGGTTTTACCTGGCTTGTGGGCTCGGTT
>ML769887.1:0-34630 GCA_009733575.1 Gymnopus androsaceus JB14
TTTAAGAATCATAAAATTGAACAATGGCGGAATAAAATCATTGTATATCTTCATGTTGATATGTAGTACATAGATTTCCAGTACATATGTTAGTTCTAGGACATGATAGCAGAGCAAACTAGCAAAAGAGTCTGGTACTTACTTAGTATAACTATGTGTTAGTACTATGAGACCATACTATCATTCTGGAAAAATTCCCTAATGCCCAGGAACATACAGTTTGGACTGAGGTATCCACAGGGTGACTGGGACACCCAGGATGCCTGCAGGAAGCTTAGAAATTTGCCCATTTCCCAGGGCAGCCTAGGATTTTAGCCAAATCCTGAGGACCTTTGGGCTTGCTTGAGGCTAATTCCTGAGTAACTTCAGAGATACTCAAGGATCCTAGAATTAGGCCAAAGTCCTGGGCTACCTGGGGTGCTGGCACTCTGCAGGATTGAATAAATGGAGGCTGGAATTATATTAGGAAAATAAGTTTGTAAATAATGAAGTTTTTCCGCCACAAATTTCCATTGAAAAACAATGAAAATGCCACCTGAAAAATAAATAGAAAAAGACCATCTTTTCCATGGTCTTTTCCATGTGTAAAAGGTCCTGTAAGCTTTGTTCTTTCCCAATTGGAATCTTTGTTTTATTCCGCCATCAACATGTGGTACCCAGTTACTGCCAGTTACTGCCCTGCTACTGATGGCACCAGATATTATTCAGCAGAGCCGCAGGAAGAGCTTTGTCATCATTATGGGTGGTTAACCTCTTCTCAGCATGCTTGGGGCTTAGTTATGGGGCAGCACAGTGGCATTATTTATGCTATTTAATGTGTGTAAAAAATAAATTACAATATTCAAGTCTGTCTCTTTCCAAAGTGCCATGTAGTTTTGAGTAGTGCACTTGTATACATTTTTCTAGTATAATTAAGTGAAATTCCCCTTTGGAAAGGGAAACAGGGGATTAATAGCATGTTCTCATGGTAATCATTCAGTTGAAATGGCTCTTAGAATCTCAGGGCTCTATACCTAAGGTTTACTCAAGGTAGAAGAATAAGTATATGGTCCATATCAGCTTGAATGTACCATATCTGAGGCTAGGGTACAGTTTTGGCAACACATTAGCAACTTTAATTTGGCTTGGGCAAGCTGATTTTAAGTGCTTACAACTGTCACAGGCAATATGTGATACTTATACAATGGCTTTCAGAGAACCAGGGATCTGTTTTTAAGATAAAACATGGGAGAACATCATTTATCTGCTTCTGAGTGCATTGAGAAGATGAAGTTAAGCACTCTAAATGATGACAAAGCTCGTCCTGTCACTCTGCTGACTAATATCCGATACCATCAGTTCAGGGCAGTAACTGGCGGTAACTGAGTACCATGTGTTGATTGCGGAATAAAACAAAGATTTCAATTGGGAAAGAACAAAGCTTACAAGACCTTTTACACATGGAAAAGACCATGGAAAGGATTGTCCTTTTCTAATTTTTTTCAGGTGGGATTTTCATTCTTTTTCAATGGAAATTTGCAGCAGAATATTTTATTATTTACAGACTATTTTCCTAAGATAATTCCAGTCTCAATTTACTCAATCCTGTGGACTGTGGGTTGCCTAGTGTTGCCTAGGAATTGGCCAAATTCCTGGGCATCCCTGAGAGTGACCAGGCACACCTGAACTTGCCTGGGCTTTAGGTAGTTTTCCAGATGTATAAGTTTTGTCCCTTGTATGCAAGCATTAAATAAAGACATACTGTGAATATTCAGTGAACTTAAATGACTGAGAATCAAGATGGAGTTGGACAATCAAGACAAAGTTGAAATTCCGATGCGGATGATTCTGCATTTCTTATATACTGTTGGTGGGAGAGAATGACAAGTGTCAGATGGCTGCCAAATGGCGATATGAGTCAGTGATCCCACAGAACCTTATAGCAACCCATAGCAACTCATAGTTCTGTAGAGAAACTATGGCTACTATGGCTGCTATGCTTATGGCCATTACCCAGGTTTTGCTGATGACTGTATCTGGTAGTTAACCCCTAAGCATATCTCTGCCTTCTACCACATCAGCACTCATCCAAAGATCTCCACCCATTGACTTCAACACTTCATTAGGCTTCTATAGATGAATGTCACTCCAAAAATCACAAATTTTCACTGGATGTGATAAAATGCCTGCTGGGAAATGCCTGGACCAGTCCACAACAAATAGAGATGCAAAAATAATTATCCAAAGGCACAGAGATGAGTCCAGCCCTGAAATATGACCCAGACCTAGAGGAATAAAGAGGCCATAACCTGTTAGACTAAGAGACACAGGAAGACACAGAGTCTATAGGGACATACTGCTGGAGTACAGATGAAAGTATTGGATAAGGGCAGGGTTGAGTAGGACTACATGGGTAGTCTGTAGATGACTAGATGCTACAAACACATCAGCAAAACCTGTATTTTGGATACTTTTTCCCACAGCATGAATGAGATTTCCTAGTGCTTCCAGCGCTTCCCGGAATAAATTTTAATAAAAAGTTGTGCAAGTTACCTTTTTTATTTCCAAATAAGGCAATTTTTGGCCTGCTGAGAGCGCTGCATCTGGAAAAGTCCCCTATTCCCCTGGGAGCCTAGGGACACCCCCTAATCCTGGGGAGCTTCAGGAAACCTGAGAGAAGCCTGAAGTTCCCTGGGGTCCCTGGTCTTCCCTAGGAGTGGAAAAAAATTTGATAAAATTTGCCTGGTCTCCCTCAGGCTCCCTGAAACTCCCTAGGATTAGGGGGGGTGTCTCTGGACTCCCAGGGAAATAGTCATTTTACAGATGTGGCCGGTGCTGGCCTGACCATCTAGGTGCTGGGGTGCTGGAAGCACTGGCCCGGCACTTTCGAGCACTAGCCACACAACACATGGCTTGCTGATGCTAAGGACAACTTCCAACACAGGTTGTGGCCATAGCACATTCTAAATCATTAACTTCAGCGTGGACATGTTGAATATGAGCATTTCTTCTTCTTGAAAGGCATTTGCAATCACTGGTGGAGTCAGGTGGAGGGAGACCATTAAAGAGATTAGACATATACTCAGCATGCAAAAAAGTGACTGGATTTTTACTTACATGACTATTACCTTGGAAAACACACTATTGCACTTGGTCAAAGGTACCTGTTCAACACTTTTAGATGTCCTCTCCAGCCTCCATACCAAGAATAAGCTGCTATACACATTTTACCCTGAAAATTTGAAAACAATTTCTGTAAGATGCCAAAATTGGGTATTTTCCTGCCAAATGGACATGATATAAAGGGTGATACATCATAAATCAGGACTCTAGATGAGTATTAGGACAAGATTGAATGTATCTGAGTCTGTCTACAATAATCTTGAGCTTACACCAAGCCATGGGTTGTATGATTATACAGGCTAAAAATAAAAATCCGGTCACTTTTTTGCATGCTGAGTAGGCAGTTTCAGCATCAGAGATGACATCTGGCACGGAAGGAAAGAATCCATGGCCTTCCAGTATTGCAAAGGCAAAATGGCGAATTTCAATAGGTTTGTTGCAGTCACAGTGAATGGACTTGAAGTTTTTGCTAAGGTAGATTTCAATAAGGATCTCATCAGACAAAGAGTACAGGTAAGAGATATGTCATTGGAAAATTTGACTTATAATGTAAACAACATCAGGGGATTCAATGCAGCCCTTAGTAGGCATGATACATAGTGGACCCATGTTTAATGGACAATTTAACCAAAAACCTGAGTGACATTTGCAATATTTATAATTTCATCTTGTGTACGCTTGGAAAAACATTGCTTGACAGAAGATAAAAAGTCAGGTTGAGCAAATAGGATGGGTTCATGATTGACTGTAGGACTAGGTGAAAGGAAGACTTTACTAAGGGTAGTTTTTTTTGTAAATTTTATCCGATCGCTGCATACAAGCAGGTTGTACTTGTTTTTACTCAACCGATGTCCTTTCCCTTCGGTCAGTGTCGGGGATTTTGCATGATAGTTTTATCGCAACTTGATGTTGAGAATGCATTTATTTAACAACAAAATTCTGGCTAATTCGACAACTTGTTACTTAGTGTGCCTGTTTGGATCATACTTCTCGACGTTCTTTGCGAGACGGCCCCATCTTCCACCATCGATCTCGAGAATCTCCTTGTACTCCTTACTATCAGCTCCGAACAATGTCTTGGCAGAAAGGATGAAGGCGGCGAGGATGAAATCCGCGAACGAAGGGGTATCTCCCATAACCCAAACATCCTCCTTCCTGAACCACGCAGCAACAGTCCCGACCTCTGCCTTCCACTTGTTCCAAGCAACAACTCTCGCCTCGTCCTTGGGGTAGAAGTCCTCGAGCTTCATTCCAAGCATCGTCTCGTACTTGGCGCGGAAGAACTCGTCAGAAGAAGGGTTAGCCACCATCGGGACGGTGGGTACGAGGAAGGGGAAGTATGAGCCAAGCTTGGGGTAGAAAGCATCTCGGAAAGCTGCCTGAAGAGTGTGGCTGCCTTCGGGGAGGAGACGGGGGGTGTCGGGGTAGGTTTTGTCGAGATATTCGGCAATGTCGACTGACTCAGACAGGGCAACGCCGGTGGAGTCGTCGACAATCATAGGGAGGGTGTACTCGGGATCACCGTTGAGCTTTTTGCCCGTAGGTTTTACGCCGAGCTCTTTGGCAATGCGTTCAATGTCAGGGTATTCGATCCAGGTGGTTTTGAACTCGAGGCCCTTGTAGTTGAGGCCGTATCTGTTGCGAAAGTTTGATTAGAACTCGTTATGAAAGACGAGAAAGAGAGTCCAACTAACCTCATTTTCGCTACATGTGGGTTCCAGTTCACTCCTTTGGTGAGCTTCCAGTCAAAGTCGTACAAAGTGAGCATGTTAGATAAAGATCGAAAGACTGTGATGAGGAAGCTATTCTATGTGGGACTAGCTTTTATACATTGAAAGTTGGGCAAGGGGCATTCGGCAGACGCAAATGCCTGCATCCTGACTTCATTTTTTCTAGGGGTCTTTCCTAGGAAAGATAAGTGCCAGGGTGCAAGTCGAAATCCGATAACAAAAGTTGGTAAGATCGAAGCTTACCACTTGCTTCTTAATTTCTGATTCGCAAGTCAGAAGGTTTCTACGCCGCACCAGTTCGTCAGTTCCAGGAGCTTGGCTCCGGAATACCAAGGCGATAGTTTGATATCATAAGCGGTTGCATCTGACGGAAATGTTACGTTTTCATGTCTATGATTCAGGGATCAATTTGCGTTTATGACCCAGGTGTTCATCGGCGGTTGACAAGAAAGAATGATCTTACAGTCATGTGCAAAACACCATAACTCGATCTTCGAAGAATTGATCGATTCTAAAGGGGCCTCGGAACTATATCCAATCCTGAAATCATTTTGTTCGAGCATTTTCAATTGAGCAACTGTCATTGGTTTTGCACATGGCTGTAATAAATCCTTACCAACTGAACACTATCATTGATTGAGACCCAGGTAAATAGGATTCAATCTTTTTTCCATCTGGAGTAATATCATCCGCGTCTGCATCTGGTCTAATGGCGATGTTTGTATTTATCTCAATTCATTAAGAGCGCATTACTAGCCGCGTGTTTCAAAACATAAAATATGTGACTAAAATCACCACCGGATAAGGGTGTGGACAGTCTTCCCGACAAGCAACGTAACGCAATCTGATGTCAATCTTCATTCCCGCAACTCGTAAGAATCAAAGTCGACACAGCGACCGCGCACGTGGTCGACTTTGATTCTTACGGGATGCGGGACTGAAGATGCCGTCAGGATGCGTTACGTTGCTGTAGAGGAACGATAAGCTTGTAGAAACTGACAGAGCTTATCAGCAACATGTCTCAAAATGTTCTCGGTCAAGGTTTGAAATCGTTCAAAATCGTTTTGAGACATGTTGCTGATAAGCCATAGTATCGGGAACTTTGATCTCCCCGGTCATGCCCTGTCACGAGAATCCATGTTGACCTTCTTCACCAACCACTTCCCGGACGACTCGGGATTTTTTATGGAACCCTACTCGGAAAAATCAGTGACTGTGAGTCGGTTAGACTCTCTCACTATCTCTTACGTGCCACAACAGGACGGAAGGAAGGAATGAAGCTCACTAACAATCTTAACAGTGAACCTCGGATTAGATTCGAATTTTTGATTTTAATGAAGCACGATGAAACCGGGATGAAAAGTCCTTTCAAACAGAAACGGTTTCCATTGCTCGGGCATGTTTTGTAGTCCACCTTATGGAACACGGTTTAGCCTGCTACACGGTGATGGATTGTGTACATTTCGACCAAATTCGTTGGTAAGACCGACACTGCATAAGCGTCTTTGCCTACAAGCCATGCTTCTCGATACAATTTGGCCTCTAGGCGGTAGTAGCGCTTTTGTTTGTTCCCTGAAGGTGATCTTTATTTTCATCAATGTACATGTCAACACAAGGACAAGATTTCGATTCGATTTACATTCTCCTGCAAATCACAACTGAATACCTATTAGGGCTGCTCAATTCTAACAAATAATGAAATAATAAAATAATGTTTCAAAGTCCGCTGACTCTGACTCAGGAGCTAGTTGCTCAGTAATCCCTACTCTCAGGTTTTATGTACAGATGACCTTTTGTTTCATATATGAATGCTCTGGCAACCGAAGTTAAGGCATCCGAAAGATGTAGACTGTTAAAGACTCCTGAAGCTAATTCGGGCTTTATTCAAGTTCTCAACAACGGAAAGGGCTTCCGACACAATCATCTGGCAAGATGGTGAGTTCAGTCAATCTGCCTGCGCCCAAGAAAGGCCAGGGTTAGCGGACTTTGAAATATTATTATTATTTTATTATTTGTTAGAATTGAGCAGCCTTGTTACTATTTTTTCTTTTTCTTTGATAGGGGTTTCCATTCGCAGCACACTCTCCCTGATATAGGTTCAAGAACATCAGAGCAAAAAAGCAGAAGTCTCACTACCAGCATACTCGGATTTCGTAAGCGTTTCCGATATGCTGTCAATAGAGCTGAACGTGAAGGAGATACTAAAGGCTGCATAAATGGAGAAATCGGATATCTTGTCCGACTCTGTGTCGTTCAAACTTCTCTATCATATGTTCCGACAATGCGTTTGCTTCAAGAATTGACTATCGACTGGGTCAAGTATTTTTTGTCACGCAACCGTCACTGTTACAACTCAAGAGTCGACACGAATAGACACGAATGTTCCCGCTCGGAGTAGTCCTTTCAGCTCCGGAGTGAATGCACCTTACGGAGACTCACCTGAAAAAATACTCATCCGGAGGACCCAAACAACGATGTTTTATAATAGGCAAGCTACGGAGAATACCCAACCATCTCAGAATGTGGACGCCATCTCTTCTTGTTAGTGTTCTCTTCGACCTAAACCTCTCGCAGCGTACAATCGTTTGTGCTTCTGTTCTTGCTTCTGCCTTTGTCTTCGTTCAGGCTCTGAAGGCTTTCATCTTTACACCACGACGAGTCGACCAGCATGGAAACTCTATTCCTCCTGGCCCAGTTGGTCTTCCCATCCTTGGTGAGGGCATGTCTTTCGCTGTTTTCACAGTTATTGATGAACCACGGTTCAGGATCCTTCCCATTTCTTACTCATTATCCGGAGCTGACGCTTGACTACTGGGCAAAGAGATTTGGCCCTCTTTACTCGTTGTGGCTCGGGAATCAGCTCTTTGTAATCATTTCTGACCCCGTAATTGTTAGGGTAGGCTAACCGATTGTGAACTGGTTAATCTCCATCGTTCATGCTATTTCCTCTAGGATCTTATGGTCACCAATGGGGCCATCTTCTCCTCTCGCAAAGAGATGTTTTTGAAGTCACAGATTATCTTTGCGGGTCGAGGCATTACGGCTACTGTGAGTCTTTCGTGTCTGCTCGCGAATAACTAATAACTGACATCGTTGTTACTTAGCCTTACAATGATAGATGGTAATGCTCTTCATTGATTTAATCGCATTTTTCAGTACTGAACCTTCTCTAGGAGAAAACATCGTCGTCTCTCGACTGTAGCACTCAGTGCCCGAGCTGTCGACGGTTATACTCACGTTCTGGATTACGAAGCTACCATCTTAATCAAGGAATTGATGAAATACGGGAAAGCCGGTGCTGCTCCCATCAACCCTCGTAGGTGTTGTTAACCACTCCACTTTTAATTGTACTAAATCGTTTGAAGAACCTCATGCTGGGCGTTGCAGTCTCAACAACATGCTAACTGTTGCCTTTGGCACTCGTACCGATAGTATCGACCACCCACTGGTTGCCAAAGCGCTCGCTCTATCTCGGGAATTCATGTCAGTGTTATGTACACCACATCATGTTGGATGCTCATTTTCTCTCACTCAGGAACTGCACCGGTCCCGTGTCAAACATGACTGATTTTGTGCCCCTCCTACAGCACATCCCAGGAAACTACATGATCAAGCGTGCCAAAGTGCTTTTCCAGGGACTGGTTGATACCTACGGTCGGCATGGTAAACGATATCGAAGCTCGCATGCAACGCGGAGAGAAAGTCCCCGATTGTTTGGTGAAGACCCTTGTAGAATTAAAGGACAAGGAAGAGTTGAGTCATCTTGACATGGCTATTTTGTGCTCTGCATTCATGATTGGCGGTGTCGAAACGGTTCGGTCTTTTTTTTAAAGACTTTTAAGCTGTCGACTGACATCAGTGATTTTAGACGGCATCGATTATGCAATGGTTTTCCGCATTGATTCCAGCTTACCCCGACATCCAGAAGAAGGCCCAAGATGAGCTCGATCGTGTAGTCGGCAGGAATCGATTGCCAAACGCGGAGGATGAGAAAAATCTTCCCTATATTCACGCTATCATCAAGGTAATTTTCCATGGGCAATAAATGTTTTTCACCTACTTATGGTAGAGCAGGAAGTGGA
The DNA here is from genome assembly GCA_009733575.1 of Gymnopus androsaceus JB14. Taxonomy (NCBI): domain Eukaryota; kingdom Fungi; phylum Basidiomycota; class Agaricomycetes; order Agaricales; family Omphalotaceae; genus Gymnopus; species Gymnopus androsaceus. The sequence goes on from ML769887.1 coordinate 8,915, forward strand.
ACGTTGCCATAACCCATTCTGGCTTGGTACCCCGCACGTTAATACCGAAGACTTTACTTACCGTAGTCAATTTATTCCCAAGGACACGGTGGTGGTTCTAAACACTGTAAGTCTCTCGTATCCATCCGGAGCCCCTCTTCGGTTGAACATTTTGGCAGTATACTATGCATCATGACCCGCAGAGGCACCCCGAGCCGTTCCGTTTCAATGTCAGTGGACATCCTAATCGTCCCCATCCTGTGTGCTGACAAGAGCTTTAGCCGGATCGCTACGTTCGAGATTCTACGTTGTCCTCAGAGTCCGCTAACTTGCCAAACCCATTTGAAAGAGATCACTGGATGTTTGGTGTGGGGTAAGTGTCCTAATTCCTCTTTCTCTTTGACGTGCTGACATCCGTGACCCTTCAGTCGTCGCATCTGCCCCGGAATGTGGGTTGCTGAACGTGAGATATTCCTTGGTACGTGTAACCCTCCTGCCTCTTTGTTGAGTTTACTGAATACTTGCATTCAGTTATTTCTCGATTGCTGTGGACATTCAAAATGGAAGAAATTCCTGGAGAGCCCATTGATCTGAAGGAGTACGATGGACTTTCGGGCAGATCGCCTGTTCCGTTCCGTATCAAAATGACACCCCGTCACGAGAAAGTTGTAGAAGTATTGGAGAATGCCTGATAATAAATCATTAGGGCGTATCAGATTTACGCAACATGATTTTCCCCCAATTTTATAATTGTCTCGAGGAAATATGAATGGTTCTTACCATAAGAAAAAGTCGAATGCCTGTCATCAATTCAATAGACATGGATTCCGGCCCTGCCTACGATTGGATAAATGGTGCGAGTAAGAGTAGTACGTGTCGGCTAGCAGAAAGACAATCGTTGAACTATAAATCTAACAGATTCTATCTCGGTGTCTATCTCGGTATTGCCCAAAGTAATTCGACGTTTGAATGCTGTGTTTCTTGAAGTTGGGTGCCAGCGCTGGAGGTTGTTGTAGGCTATCATTGGTTTGGGCAACTCGAGACCATAATGAATCCGTTTTATATAAGAGAAATTGAATCGCAATATATGGTCTAATACTTCTTAATATGAGATCTAAATGTAGATGTTATAATACGTGCTAATGAGTAATATTTCATCATGGTCAAGGCGCGCTACTCACAGGAGCAAATTGTAGTTCTCTTCGAAAATCTTGTTTCGATTGAAGAAAAGCCAACGAGGCAGGGTGTTTGCTTTGCGTTAAGTGCATCGGAGCACTCTTTCGAAAACGAAAAAGAAAGTTCGTATATGTACATCTAAGTGTATAAGCTCGAATATATGACTTGTTGGTCTACACGTTTATTTACTACAAGTTACAACTCTACTAGCTTTAGCGGAGACTTGGAAGCCCGCAACTATCCCAAGAAATAAAACAAATTACATCGCCAAGTTAGCCATGCCGTTCTCGATAGGCATGGTCATGCGATTCTCGACAGGTATGGGTTTGCACTCGCACTTCATCTCGCGGGCATTAAGCCAGTCCACAAGGACAGTGCCGACAGACATAGGGTTGGGTGAGATCTTTGCGAATTTGCTGAGTTCATAGTCAGTGGGAGGGACATTCCACACGATCTAGATGTAAAGAAATGATTAGTTCCAGAAAAATCAGCTTTAAAACTTTGTCTACCTCGCAATCTTCAAGTGGCCGTACAACACCACACGCAGTGCACTTGCGCCAATCGCCTGTGAAAAAGGTGCGTTTCAGGACAGTGTTACCGAAAAAAATACAGAGCTCTTACCACGACAGGCGAGCCAGGCGCGGCAATCTCTACATTGACTGTGGAACCGATCTTGCGAGGCATATTTCTCCTCATCGTATTCCTGTAGAAAAAACGTCGTTCAGGGCTGTGTTACCGAAACAATGTGCTCGAGTGTATCTTACCAACATCGGGCCATGGTTTCGTAGCTCTCCTTCATAGCGGAAAGGGAATCCTTGGTACTTTCCAGCGGCAAGAGCTTCGGCCTTAACTTTATCAGAGAAGTTGATCACATCATCGACGATGTCCTGAGGAACAGGCTCGTTGAGGTCAAGAGGCATGAGCTTGCTGTTAGTATATTCTGCGACCTTGACCCAGTCATCAACCTATGAGATCGACAGGATCAGCGTGATAGCCGAAGTGATTGTCCTGATTAACATTATACCTGAGATCCCCAAAGCCAGCGGGTAGCGTGGAAGGGGAATTTCTTCAAAGGGAGAGTGAAAGCGGTTCTAGCGAGAGGATAATTGGGAATGTCACGTCCGATGACGATGGTCCACATGAATCCGACACGAGGGCCAATCAAGGGGTGCATAAAGTTTAGGTAAAGGAACTGTACCGAGTGGTAATTAGTAGGAAAAAGACCATGAGAGGATATTCAACTTACTTGGTTCATGAGATTCAAAGATGGCACTGCACCAGCGCAGTAGTCATCATACTGCTTCCATACCGCCGCACGCTCCTCTTCGGTCTTGGTCTTGAGTGAAGCTGGAGTAAGCTCAGCAGCAAATGTCGAGGAAGCCATTCCGGCGTTGATTCCAGGACTCAGAAGGGGGTTGGTAAATCCAATACCATCACCGACGGTAACCCATCCAGGGCCAGAAACGACTTGGGATTGGTAACTAAGTTGCTTACGGATGTACCAGGATGTTCCAGGTCCTGTCCATTTGCCGTAAGCATCCGACGGAGTGAAAATAGACAAATGTCCAAGGCATACCGTGATAGTCGGGAAGATGGGCAAAGTGGCGCATGACATCTCCAAGCTTCTTGTACTTCTGTGTGATAAAGTTGAAACGACGTTCACCCTCGGAAGAGCCATAGCTGGCCAAGTCAGCTGGGTACGCCGTGTCGTCTCGACAGGCGTATCCAATACTCCAAATGTATTTGATCTTGCAGCCGAACATCTTGCACAACTCTTCAGTCTAGAATAACGTGTCCTCAGTATACCCCCCGCCCAATAACACTGAAAAAAGCACTTACCGAAGGCATCTCATCGTGAGGTGTTCCCATCTCAGCATGGTCGAAAACGTAGTGAATCATGTCGAGTAAATTCTCCATTGGGGATTCGTGCCAAGAAATGAGACGAATGAGATACATCCATCCCTCGGGGAAGCAAATGTGACTTGTGTGGCCTCCTTCAAAGCCCTCAAGCTCCTAAAACATGGATGAATCGTCAGCAAAGCTTAAAAGGTGCCTCATAATAGCTGACCTCTTGAATAGCATCTTCATTGATTGCTTCAAAGTACCCAAAAAAGGCATCCGTGTTGAATTTTTCGAAACGTTTAATACGCCCAGCTTTACTAGCGTATTGACGGAAACGACCGGTTCCATCAATTACGAGTGGAGATTTGGCAACGACCGCCTCTGTCTTGTCAGATTGACGAATAATTGGGACCGTGTCTCCTTCTCCAGAAAGGATGGTCCTTTGAATATCGGCAGCATGACCGTGCCAGACGTTTACTCCAAGGCGCTGGGCGAAGACAGTGAACACGAGCTCAGACATGCTTCTCTAGAATTGTGACGAGAGAGTCAGACAATACCATAGACAGTCATAAAGTGGGATTTACATGCAATTGGTACCCGGGCGCTAAGAAAGGTGGGGGCCCATTGGTACAGAATGCCTTGTATTCATCTGGATTCTCGCGGTCCAAGAAGAAGAAGGCAAGCCCGTTGTGGAGACCAAAGAAGCGCAAGAGGTACTGTTTAGATTGATCAGATTGACATACAACAACTTGAAGCGGGTCACAGCGTACCTCGGCCTGCATGCCTGCTGATTTTGTCCATTGAGCGAAATAAGGAAGCGTCGATTCACCGATCTGAAATTAATCCGAAAGTCAGTATCTTCTCGTCCACAATGTTCCAATATTCACCTTCCACTGAGGTCTCGGGGCTTTTTCGAAAAGAGAGATCCTCAAATTCGCTTCTGGGTGAGCTTTACGAGCATGAATGGAGTAGATGAGTCCGTGAATGCCTCCTCCGACCTAGCAAAGCTCAATTAATTGGGAGTGGAAGTGAAGATTGGAAATAATCTAACGATGGTCACGTCGTTCTCTGCAGCAGGCTCGCTGTGAACGTTCCCGGAGTTGAGGAGTTGAGCTAGATTATCGTTAACAATGATGTGGCGGAGGGATCAATGAGCTACACTCACTCTCCGTTATGCTTGGGTTGGCTGCGACCTTGTCGCGAAAGGTAGTCTTGGGCAGAATAAACATGCTGCGAAGTGTAGAGAATCAAAGTGCTAGAGACCTAACGAGTTGATTCTGATCCTCAAAATGCTCGCATTTCAAGTAAAGTTCAGTTTTGATTTACCATTTGAAGCCATTAGTCACAGGTCACCCTAACTTTCATGTTTTTTCCTTTCGGAATTAGGATCCTTTCAAGTTTTTGCGTTAGTTGACTGGAAGTCATGAACCGCATGGATACTCACAAATCACGGTTTCAACTCAAGGCCTCCGATCACAAATCAGCAATACTGGGAGCAGTGAATCAGTGATACGCGGAACGTAATCTACCCTGGTCTACGGATTTAGGATCCATCCCAGGATAGCCTATAGGATCCCAGTGAAGAATCCGCAAGATTGAACCAGTTGTGACATATCTGAACCACCGAAAATTGAGAGCAATTGAGCAAAGCTACATCATGATTCCAGTCTTCGTCGGAAGTATTGAAGGAAGGTAAGCGCCCGCCCGCTGCGATGAAGAAGCACCGCAACTTTGCTTAGGTTCCATTGGATTTCAGTGATTCAAATTCAAGCTCTCTACTAGGTAGGTTCCGTTCTTTGCGCTCCCGTCACCTTCAAGGTTCAATGATCGGCGGAAATCTATGTGGGCCACAAACCCCTCGAGCGTGTCGGTAAACTTGGGTTGAATGAATCTTTTGTTCTTAACATCAAGTAGGAAACAGGCTGCTTTCATGCCCAGGCATATCCGAGATTGGTTCGCCAAGCATACACGTGTACTTTTTTCCCGTGCGATTCGGTGCGATTGGTAGGGATTAAATCGTCGCGACTTAGTTTAAAAACGAGAATACGTCGTTTTTTTTTCATTCGATTGATTGAGAATGATTGAAATCCATTTCGCAGCAATTGATACTAGCAACAGTAATGGATCGTTCTGCGTTGTTCTGACAGAATCGCACGCGCCGCTCCCAACCGACGAACTTTTCACTGGGATATTGAATCGTTGTTAAATAATTGTTACTTATACAGAATCCCATGAGACCCTCGAAATTTCCTACTGAACCCTGTCCGGCTCGCCGTCCTCAAGTACGCTATTTTGGACAAGGACGGTCAGGTGAACCCCAAAAAAATCGTTAAAAATGTTTCAATTCCCAGGGAGAAAGATCCCCGTGCGTATGTATTAGAATCTAATGATCTACAATACCGACGCTCAGCTTTGAGGACGTACTAGGGTGTGTAATATGGTGCCCAGCAAATAGCTCGATATTTTCGGCCCGGTGCGTCAGCGCCGGCCTGAAAGTACGCTATATTTGGACAAGGATTTTGAACAAGGTTCAGTAGGAGATTCCGGGGGCCTATCCTATGACATTTAGAGACCACCGACCAACCCGGTCTGTCTGCTCTCCGGGATGAGGTAATATCCAGAGAAGACGAAGAGATTCATATCAATAGGAGACGCATCAGAAAGGAAGGAGTGCAGGAGTCCCCTAATTTTTCTGTGCATTGCAAGCATGTGCTGTCTCCCCATCTGGCACACTTCATCGTTCACTCGAAGACTTCAGAAAGGTTCTTGAGAGAGGCGGAGAGGGGATTCAGGAGGCCAATATACTTATATATATATATTTGAGTTCGAATTTTCAAATTATGTCTAAGCGATATGAACTGTGCTATTTATGAGAGCCGGGCCGGTCCGACATATGACATCGACATTTTGATCCGCACTGCTCTCGTTCAACAGTAAGAAAACTTGAATACTGAATCATCAGAAAATCATGTTCATTTACTCGTATATTTGACTACCATGACTGGGGGAAGGAAGGAAGGAAGGAGGTTTATTACACGGCATGTTCCAAGAACTGAGCACCGGTGATATAGGGAATTACCCAATGCGGCACTAGCAAGAGCACTCCAGGGCGTCCATGATGAAATGGGACGAGCTCGCAGCTGGCCAGCGTCGCCGTCGCTGTAGATCCCAATCCCATCATGGAAACATACACAATATACAGTACAGGTGATTATCACTCTGTCTACTATAATCTACGATTGCTTAGATTTACCTATAATGTATACGGATGTATGATCGAACACCGTCAGAACCCATTTTACAAGTAATGAATACGCAATGCGTGTTGATGAAAGGTATGCTAGATATAAGTTTTATCCAAGTTATTTGCATAGCGTGTCGCCCTGCAAAGTGTGTTGCCCTAGGGTTTAATGCCCTCTCTGAGCATGATTTCATTGTTTGTACAGCTTAGCAGAGATATTGCGGCATTTCTACTTTACTCCGCATAGCCTGCATACTCTAGTACCTCCAGTCGATGATTATCAGTCCAAGCTAGCCTTGCTACAACAAGTAGGTGGTCACCGCAAATTAATTTGGTAAGTGCTTTTCGATGTCGGACATTCTGTATATCACCGAGGTAAGTTCGCGCGCACATCAGTTTGTGAGAGGTATTTCCGGCCTCTGTCGCACGTCTAAAATGTATGATCTTTGATGCACACACATCAATTCGGCCTCTAACCAGCTTCGCATATCTCTGTCCACGAGGTTGCTGGTCTCTTAGGAGGAATGGCCGCAAGCAGCGAGAGCCCGAACCATTTTTTACATGAAGAGCGCCCGGCGCTCAACGCGGAGCCAAACCTAAAAAGTGCCGTAATTCCTAATTCTAACGTCGTTCCCACCCACTAAAATTCAAACTCAGATTTACGAAGCTCTAGCGAGTTTAAATTGAATCAAATGTCACATAACGAATGTCAAGGCGAATGTTCCTCCATAAGGGTTTTCTAAGATCCAAATGGAAGGAAAGGAGGCGGCGGGAAAATTTAAAAAGTGACGAAAACTTGCAAAATGAAGAAATATCATTTACAGCCTGTTCGGAAATTCTTGTCCGAATTGAAATTTGTGATGCAACGATCAAAATAAATAAAATAATTCCGAAAGTAGAAATCCTGTGCCTGGGTGTGCACCAGGTACGCCCACTTGTCTTCTTTACCTTTTTTTTCACTTGTTATGGTGGAATACCATTACTCTGAGGACAGGTCTCTAATACTTAAACCTTATAATGGACTTCTGGAGCTTGCTCGCGCTGCTCAGCTCACCACTGATTGGCCTGATCATTCATTCAATTCTGATGTTGATTCGGCCAATACTTTTGGTAGATAGTTACCCCACTCAGATCAGCAACCTCTTCTTCTATGTATATCCAGTAACAATCTGCGCTGTTCCCGTGGGCGCTTCCCTTTTCGGAACTATTTTATTTATTTTGATCGTTGCCTTACAAATTTGAATTCGGACAAGGATTTCCGAAACTGATATGGGTTACAAAGCTTGGTATTTAATGGAGATATGGTAATGGAAAATGTATCAATTTGACATTATGCCAAGTTTTGGACACTCCAAGTCAAGCCTGTCAAATACTGAATAGAACTGCAAGCAGTAAATGCATACACTCGGACCTAAAAAGCTGAAACAGAAAAAATATGTGAGCACTGTATCATCCAGACTCCTCTGGCCGAAATGACCACGACCCGTCCTGCAGTACAATCAAGCTCTACCGCCGCCGACAGCCATTTGGGCATGCCTGGTAGTGGTGCAGAAGCTTCTAGGGTCCGGTCAGATTATTTAAGTAAAGTCCAAACATGAATCGAACACAAGCAATTTTCCTCCTCACTATTGTTCAACTCCAATGGCCGTTTCTTCTCTTCGCCTTCTAGGGCAAATAATTACAGACTCAATCGATATCATCGAAAGGCGCATGGCCGATGCCAGCTTATCCTTCCCGTCTTTGGACGAGCCGTTCAATTCAACTAGCAAAGTGGAATCGGTGTTGGTTGAACCTGATATGAGCAAGGCTACGTCTCATATCATTGCCGCCGCTGCCCAAGTACGTCCGTTCATCTCTCCTACTGGACCCATCGCGATTAATTGTTTCAGTTAACGGCCACCGTTAGGCGTCCGGTCCAGACTATCATGGACGATGCTCTCGCAGTAAGTAGTGCGACGAGCTTATCTACAAAAATTCACTTACATTCTTCGTCCAGTTCCACCTTTCTTGGTGTATCAGAGCTGCTATTGATGGTAGCCTCGTCGAGATTGTGCGTGAAGCTGGGCCACAGGTGCATACTTAGGATCGTATCGGCATATTTGGCTTGCCACTAATCATCGTCACAACAATCCTTTAGGGCATTCATATCAACGATATCGCCAGAAAAAATAAAACCGACCCTCTCAAAGTAGGCGAGTGGAAAGTTTTCACTCATTTAACCTGTTATACTTAAGCTTCACTTGCAGCTCGCATTCTTCGTCTCCTGACAAACAACCATATCTTTCAAGAAATATCCCCAGATGTATTCGCTTCCAACCGTCTTTCTTCCGTTCTCGACTCTGGAAAGTCATCGGAGGAAGTTGTTGGTGCATCAATCGCGGAGAGGCATGTTGGTACATCCGGCGTTGCAGCGTTTGCAGCAATGATGTAAATATTAATTCTTTCATTCGGCTTGGGTTAATGCTTTTACCAGGTCAGATGAAGGGATGAAAGCCGCGGCTATTCTTCCTGAACATTTTCTGGACCCCACGCTATCATTCTCCGGTGAACCCGACGAAACACCATTTAACAGGGCCTTCGATACCAAACTGTCCTTGTTTGATTGGTACAAGAAAGAGAAGAATGAAGCCTTTTTGCGTCGCTTTGGTCTTGCTATGTTTGGATCGAGAAAGCTGGAGCCGGCCGATGCTATTTTAACAGGTAAGTTATTTTTTTCTCATTCCGAACAGTGAAGAGTTCTAAGCTACCATGATCATGTCTCATAGGCTTTCAATGGAAAGATCTCCCCAAGGGCAGCACCATCGTTGATGTGGGAGGTGGTGTAGGATCTTTATCGCTCATCATCGCCGAAGCTGTACCAGATATTAATATCGTCATTCAAGACGGTCAACTAACAATCGCTCATGCTGAGGAGGTAATGCGTGACATGTCTTAATCTTGCTGTATGCTCATGTATATGCATATAGTTTTGGAAGGCGAACATGCCCTCTGCCATCACCAGCGGCAGAGTACAGCTGCAAGGTGCGTTATCAGCTCTTAATACCGTTACTTTTCCTAATTTCTTGTCCTGCCTATTTCCCCGCTCTCAGTGCATGACTTCTTCCACCCTCAACCTGTCAAAGACGCATCGGCATTCCTTCTACGCTCAATATTGCATGACTGGGCTGACCCATATGTGCAGAAAATATTGAAGAGCCTTAGAGCAGCCGCGACGCCGGAGACTAAACTCGTTGTTGTTGATGCTATAGTCCCTTACTCTTGCATCGCTGAAGTAACATCAGCGATCCCCGGTGCTGCACTAGAACCCGCTCCTTTTCCTTTATTGCCAAGCCTTGGAAAAGCAAACGGCTATGCATATCAGGCTGACATGACAGTTACGTGCGCCCTTACACTGAAGAATACTGACTGACCTAAGTTCCAGATGTGGGCCTACTTCAATGGTCAGAATCGTACTTTGGGTCATTCCGTTGCGCTTGCGGAAGAGTGTGGTTGGAAAATTATTCAAGTTCACCGCATCCCTGGATCTTCATTTGGCCAAATTGTAGCGGTTCCCATGTAGTCTTCCAGAGGGAGGTTACTGGATCCCTTTTGCTTTGAAACCATTCGGACTTCCAAATATAACAATAATTCACACTAGACCGGGGATGCTTATCAAGAGGGTATGGATAATCGGCTCAAATTATATGCGACAATTCGGTTCACGTACATGTCTCAGAGACTGTAGCCAGTTTTTTTGATCAGTAGAATACAATTTTATGCAGGCGTGCCAAATTGAGGGCTATCGAAATTCCAGTAAATCTCTGTACTAGAAAAGGCCCTAAACTGAGCTAGGGCACTAAGGGTTGGACCAAGTCCCGGTATTAGTCCGTAGAGTACCCTAGAGTACCCAGATGCTGTAGCGAAGTAATACACAGACTCCTGGTGAGCCTAAATAGAGGAGGAAATTGAGGGCGTGTATAAGTTTAGTGCCCAGTCCGTCCAAGCCCACGCGTGACCTGTGGGAAGAGTAGGCTGCGCTTTCGTCACGTTGCCGCGATCCCACGTTCTGAGTTTCCCCATCCTTCGTCTCTCATCCTCCATCACTGCGATATTCGTTTTCGAAGGAACCTCTCCATTCCTTTTCCAACATCTCATAATCATTTTCACCCACCCACTTCCCTAGCACTAGAGGCCCAACTCATTCAAAACACCATGTACATTGCCGAATGGATTTCGTAAGTCTGTAGGTTTACTGCTAACGGCGGAAGATACAGTTGGGTTACCAGAATCTGTATCCCCCGCACCCCCAGGTCGGAAAATAATTCCGCTCTCTCATAGTTATTTTTTGAGATTCGGAATTAATATTCCTACGTGCCTTTTGCCCAATGCATGTTATCAGTAATCTATACTCTTATTGTCATTACATTCCAATACATGCTCACTGAGAAACTCAATAGTGTGATCGCGTCAGGACTCAGATGAAATATTTGCACTTGTCGGGCGCTTACCTGCTTACTTCTTATGACGGTGACCAAATGAACATACTACGCTAATACACTGCGATGCAAAAGGTCAACGAGAGGTCTAGTAATGCACTTGCAAACGCACTCTCTCAATGAATCCACCTCTGTCTTCTCCCTATTCAAATAAAACCCGAATATCCTTCAATGTGACACATTGCACAAGTTCAGAATTATTACTCTTAGTATCCGGCTTCTAAAACTGCACTATTATGTTGCCTGTTCTTCCTAAACCGTTCAAATTATTGTCTTGATAACAGCAAGATGTTTGTTATGATTTGCCACTGAATCAGTGCCGCATTGATGCCAAAGCCTCCTCTCCACACCTCCAGACACCTCCTACAACTTGGACTGGAGTTCAGGATTGGATATCCTGGACTTTGAATTAGATTTAGATTACTTAGACTAAACGTTGGATTTTTTTGTACTTGGACTTTGGATTGGACTTTGGATTGGAGATTAGATTTTTGATTTGCACTCCTGAGTCCTGTCCAACCTCAATTCTTCTGATGGGAGCGAGTGTTAATGATCTTCACAAGTCCGGGTTAGGGACAGGTACCTGCAGGTAGATCCGTGGGAATACCCACAGGTATTGTGACCCGCGGTTCCCGATACCGGGTTCCCACGGAACCCTGCAGGTCACAGGTCATGATTTAAATTTTTTAGCAACCTGCAGGTTATTGTGGACAAATGATTTACATACTTGACCAACTATTTTTGACTTCTATAAACACTAAATAGTGTACCAGAATATTAAGAATAGTGTACTGTATCTGTACTTGTACTACTATATGGTATTAGAGTACCAAGTCCAATATATACCACTAGTATTAAGTACTGCAGCATTTTGAGCACTTTGTAAGTCACAGGTCACAGGGCATCCAAATTTTACGAACTGTCACACCATGTCACCGGTCACATGGGGGGTCTACAAAATTTTGAGCAATTTCAACCCAAAAATTACGGCCTGCGGCACTAAATTTCGTATTTTGTCCCCTAAAATTTCAGGTGTCACAGGTTGCGCCCTATGCCTACGAAAAAAAATATTCATACAATTGGTCACAGTCACAGGCCCTTATGAAGTGCTTGAAATGGGACAGTAGTAATAGTAACATTAATAGTCTAATACTTAATATATGCACATGAACATAAATATTTCTTCCTTACCACTGTATAATGAAACTCCATTGCTTATTTTCACTTAGCGGTAGAGCCCTGGGTCCTTGTATGCTACCCAAATTACTATACTTATTAAGCTGTTAGTTACTACATCAGGAAAAACTGTTTGGGCCTTGGATGGCCTGAAGTTAACCTCAAGGTAACTCAAAGACACCTAGGCCACCTAGGCCACCTAGGTTGCCTAGGTTCCTTTAGGATGACCTAGGAATTAGGGGGTGGACTTTTGACAACCTGAGTCACCTGAGAAAACCTGAGAAAACCTGAGAAACCTGAGAAAACCTGAGGAAACCTGGAAGAACCCTGGGGAAACCTCAGGCAGCCTGAGATAGTCCTAGGTAACCTAGGAGGCCTAGGCTGCCTAGGCCATCCCAAGTCCAGCCCCTGTAGCCTAGGAGGCTTAGGTTACCTAGGCTATCCTTGGCCCAGACCATTTTTCCTGATGTACTAATATAATACTTATTAGTACTGACAAAGTTGAGAATAAGTACTTTATTGTCATTGAATTGATCCCAGTTGATGCTAATAGTAGTTACTATAAGTATTAGTCATATTAACTAGTAACAAGTACTAAAAATCTATAGTTAAAAACTATAACAGGTCATGCAGGTACCTGCAGGTATACCTGCCATGGATCCCGGTTATACCGGACCCATTTCCCACGGGTTTTGGCAGGTCACAGGTCAGGGTATTTCACCCCCCTGTGGCATGGATCCCGGTATACCGGGATCCGGACTTGTGAAGATCTTTAGCAAGTGTCACCCAAGCTTTTCAATCAATTGTAGTTCGGATTAGCTACAAAAATACTATGGGAAGTCATCCAAATCATTAGGAAAAGCATACACCAGCATCTTGATTTCATAAGCTGGAGTCTCTCCTGGTCCTTCTCCCAAGGCGGCAACATGGAAAAAACCTGATACCGTGTGATTGGTGAAGGTAGTTAGGTAGGTAGGTAGGTAAACTGGTATGGTCCCATTGAGAAACAGCCGGGTTCCACACAACACACATTGCACCTACATGTGTGCCATGGGCATCTAGTGTTCACATTATTGTGGAAGGCAGCCAAGACCACCTTGCTTGCAACACTTGCACTAGACACGAAGGAGACCAAGGCACCTAGTTTTCACATTCTCGTGGTAGTCAATTAAGAGTACCTGGCATACGATGCTTGCACTAGGTACAAAAGAAACCAGAGGAGTTGGCACTTTATAGAGCATTTACAGCAAATACCCAAGAGAGAATAGACTATAACCCATATTAATTAATTCCCATTATTTAAAGGCTGGTACAGTTCTAGAGGTGGGATCCAGGCTTCTTTGCCTGCAAAGATACACAGTACATTGTAGATAAATTTAGCCAATATAGGTAGAGTCCGATGTCTGAATAATATGTGTTGCAGGAAGTTCAGAGAGGATAAATGCAAGTGGTCAGCCCTTAATGAAGGTACTTTGGCAAAAATATCCTCTAGGAAGTGTTGGTGAAGGTACAACAGAGTGCTGCTCTCCTGCATGTAAACAGAGCATGGCGTTTGTCTTCAATTCCTGTTTGAAAGAACCAACATAGTCTCCATTCATGGGGAATAGGAGGGCAGTACCTTTCTCCATAGCAAAGGTGTTCAATGGACAGTGCTTGGCATGAAAAAAAGCATGACTTGGGCATGGAGATAACAGATAGATAGGGCCTCAAGGTCATTATGGGCACATTTGGTTGCTGACGGTCTTTATTGTTGTATTTGACATGGTTTCGGAGGAAGTGGGTGCATACATGAGTAGGAAGCAATGCTTGAATGGAAGTTTCACAGGACTGTACAATGCTATCCATGAGCTGCTTGATTCATTTAGGATCATGTAAGTCATTCAGGGTACACACCACGGGGACCAGTAGGTAAGCAAGTACAGTGATAAGACCGTTGATCCACTTCAGCTGTCCATGATTAAGAAAGTGAGAACGTGTTCTCCAGTGCAGCTTTTGCAAAATGGGTTGGCAGGAGATCAAGCAGATATGTCAGGAATCCGAGAGCAAGTCCAATCCTGCAGTACCTGATGGGTAATAAACCGGTCTCAGAGAAAAGAATGACTAGGATGGATCTCCTGTGCAGGTTAAGAAGTCAGTGGAGAAAAAGTGAAGCCTAGTGAGGAGATGTTGCCATCCGCCATATGCATACCTCCGATGGCTATTGCTGCTGCAGTGCTATTGGACCTGAAGAAGAGCTTGTTTGCCCCAAGCTCGCTGACAATGGAAGCTAGAGCTTGAATAAGGCAAGTTTTCCCACTGAATGAAGGCCCAGTAGTAACTGCCAGTATCAGTTGGGACATAGTTTCTGTTTTAGACTGCAAGACGTAGAGGTAGAAGGTAAAGATGAAGGCAAGCTGGTTGTCATTGAACACAAACTCTGTGTTTCCTATGTTGATAGCAAGAGCAAGAGCGTTGTGTCTCTTCTTTGGGGATGAGGTCACTTCGCGGAGGGCAGCAAGGATGCGTGCAGGTTTAAGTGGGCCTGTAGTAACTGATGGGAAGGAGAGAGGCAAAGTGGGCAATTCCAAAGTAACGGAAATGTTGCTATGTAAATTGTGAACAATAGCTATGGTGGCTAAAAAACTGAGTGGAGTCTGCGAGACGATAACAGTGGAGTGCATGGGATGGTGATACAAACAAGTGGATACTACGAGAAAGTGTTCCATGTATAGTTCGATAGAATATATTTACCTTTGATATTCCAACACTCCATATAATACAACATTTCATTTTTATAGGTATAAGCATACAATGGTTGCTAGACTATCACTATGTATACAAATTATCCATTTCAATACTATTTAGAAGCTATCAAGCATTTTGGTGAGTTATCGCTATGTTCAGAGCGGCGAGAATGGAGACTTACGAGGTACTACAGCTTGGACTGTAATATCACCAGAGCCCTGCGAGTGCATCCCATGATTACATGAATATAAATGAAAGTACTCGGCTTGTCGCGTTCAGGCAGTGGATTGTTGCGTTCAGGAGAAAGATTGTCGCGTTCATTCTTTGTTAGGCTAGAATATAAAACATCGTGAGTAATGAAAATCATTCAGTGCAAAGCCACATACACGTAACAGTGGCTCTCCATTCTCATCATTCCCAGATCCCGACGTCGAACACGCATAGAACGATTAGCGGAAGCTACTGAGTTAGCACTGAGTTGATTGCGATACGGTGCGTGCTCTTCATATGTTCGTCTTGAGACACTTATTCGAACTTTACAGTATCGAGGACAATCGCAAATGCTTTCCTGAGTGTCTTTAGGCATTGGGAAAGACTGATTTTGGGAGGGGATGCGGGACTTGGAAATAGTTTAAAGTACGATATATTAGAAATATATATGAGTTTTCTTCATGTCGCCCTACGGGGCTTCCTGGTGCTCGACAAGTGAAAGAAGTGAAAATGTCTCGATATGCCTTCACGGCGCTCATTCCGACTTGTGTGGAAAAATGATTTCCCTTGACACCGCTTGATCCGAGACGTGTCACTTTTCACTGGGTTTGAGTGGTCACAATTCGCTATTTTTGTGTTCAGCGCTCAATTTGCACAGGAGCTCTCCGAGCTAAGCAGATGATAAAATAATATGATCGAGAACCCGAGTTCGGTAGATTTATGACGCTGTAATTTTTACTAGCTATGTCTGTCTCCGTCTAAAGTCTCAAAGTATGACATTTTAAAAGGTACTGAGAACTAGGAAGAAGTCTCGAAGCCATTCAAGCTTTTTGGTAGTCTGAAAGAAACTAGTATCCCAACCAGGGTCACGATTAACATGACAAGTTCCAGAAGATGTCCTCCAAAAAGTCTTGTTTCCAATGAAATGGAAAAGATGGACGAGGCAAAAGTTGGAGCTAGCGTGCGCGTCGCAGACGAAATGACCTGAGCAAGACCGTTCGTGGCTCCTAGTGCGCCCGCGGGAGCGCTGGAGATAACGAGAAGAGCCATAGAGTCTTTAAGAGAGCAGAGCAGATTTAGACGTGAGCATATAAAAATTCAGAAAAGCCACTCACTCCACATCAAATGAATAAACGTCGAAGCCGTCAATTGCGCAACAATCAACGTCCAAACTACAGCGTTCACCTCTCCATAGTAAGCCACGACAGACCTCAGTACCCAGAACATCCCTAGATCGAAAAAGAGTGTCGCATAGGAAAGGATATACGTCCTCCTGGGACCTAATCTCTTCAAAATGCGCTTCAAAACGAGCACATTGAGTATACCCCCAAGGAAGCCGTAGGTTCCCATTGTTATACCAAGCTGATATGGCGAGAGACCGAGACCACCAACTGGTATTGACGTTGAATAGACAAGAGGGATAAGCACTCCATAGCACATTTCTGTGAACGCGAGAAATCCGCGATTCAACAAAGCTAGCGAACAACAAGAGGAAAGTCAGCAAAAGCGAGCAAACCGCGCAACTTTGAAGCTCACTGATCCGAAGGAGTGGATAAGATAGAAGCCCCGTGAAAGTAGGAGGTGGAGTTTCGGTGGTAGCAGTATCGGGAGCGGTACTACCATAGTTTAATCCATTATCCGTGGAGAGCAGCGGGGCGTTTTCTTCTGCTCGTGCCTCCTTTTTTATAAACTTTGGCGAGGTCTACGTAGGAGATGTTCGTTAAATGTTATGAACTGAATGAATAATGAATCTCGACGTACCTCTTTGAGCCCAATGTATGAAATCGAGAAAACCAGGAAAGCAAGCGTTCCGGCGATTGCACAAGGTAAAAAGAATGGATATTGTATGAAGAAATTAATTCCTCCAAAGACTTTCGGCCATTGGGTTGCTGGATTGGCGAAAAGTCCGCCTATGGCTGGACTGGAACCAAATGAGCCGAGGAGGAGAACAGAGAAGGTACAAGACTTACCCCAGCGTACTCCCACCACTCCACATGATAGGAAGAAACGCAAACACATCGACTCTGTTAGTGTGGTCTGTTAGCTATAATCTAGTTAGCGAGATCTGTTACGGGACAGTAGTACGCGCATACCTCGGCCATAACAGTTCTTGAAACACCTACGTATCTTATTAATCAACAAGTCTTGAATCGGTAAAGTAAATAAACTCACCGATATTGCCGTTGAAGATTCCTTGTGCGGCACGGAAGAAGACCATGCTCCAGAAACTTTTGGATAGGCCAAACCCAAACATGGCTACTGCAAGGCCTAACGGACCAAGCAGGAGCACAGACCGACGCCCGTAAGCATCGGATGCACGTCCCCAGTGAAAGACGGATAAACACTCTGAGAAAAAAAAAGTGGATTCCTGAGTGAAAAAGTGTCAGCGAGTATGTTTTGATTTTTCGCGAGATTACTTACAATGATTCCTGCAAAGTATCCCGTCTTCTTCTCGTCCCCATGCGTAATTCCACTCATGCGAATACATTGAGTGATGAACGCGTAAATAACGGTCGCCGTAATTGGCTCCATGCCTTGGATCATAAGAGTCAAGAAGATTTGAAACTTGGGGAGAGGTGTGCGTTTAACCGTGAGCGCGGGCGGCTTTGGTGCAGAGAGGTTATCAGAGGCTCGATCGCTACCGTTCGAGGTAGCAGTAGTTGGGACAGGCATTACTAGCGAGCTCTTCGAGTTTTACGATGTCAAGGATTTCGAGGGCTCTGGGAATGCACTGGGATATCTGCGAGCGACGAAGAAGGAGGTAAGAGTATCAGTGATTGACTGCCACCGTCTGTTTCGGCTGATTCCTGAGTCAATTGCTGGCCAATAGAACATGAATCTATGGATACTGACATTGACTCATCATTGAGCATGATGTTTTCTGTTTGGGGTAACTTCAAATTGGGGCTATTGATGCACGGCCATTGGCCAAGCTCATGGAATAAGAGCGGATTACTTCTTTCAGCGCTTAAATAGGGGTACAACGATTGCTCAAATGCTTCGTTTCCAAACGACTATCCTATCCTTTCCCCTATGAGGCCCTACCAACGTAGCATCATCTGGTATCTTGTCCAAAACTACCTCCCATCCGTCACCCAACACCTCGGCGTATGAATCAAAGTTGGTATAGTATGGCGGGCCAGTGGTGTAGGGTTCCGCAACATGCGGGAACATTAACGTGATAAGGTATCCTCCAGGTTTGATAAGGGAGTTGATTTGCTTGCCCCAACCAGGTCGATAGGAAGGCGGGAATGCGACGAAAAAACTGTGGAATAGGGTGATTGGATCAATATAACAGTCTCAAGGGAAGGAAAAGGTTCGAATCGTACGTGAAATCGTAAATCAAATCGAATTTCTTATCATCCGGGAGCTCGTACTTGTAGAAATCCGCGTCCTCGTAGTGGATTCTCGATGCTATCTCCGGGCTGAGCGATTTTGATCTCAGAAACCTGTAACCACGTTCAATGAAATACGGAATCTTCAAGTACACAAACTCACTCGTTCGCTGCTGCTAACGCAGTAGCCGAGGTTTCGATACCGGTGGTGTCGTGTCCCAAAACAGAAGCGAAATATACCGTGTCGTATCCCTGTCAAGACATTTATAAATTATCAGTACCATCTCTAAGTCCAAGATATGGTTATGGACATACCCTTCCACAACCTGGTACGAAAGCCCTTCCTCCTCGGGGAAAGGGTACCTCTCCGCCCTCGATGACTTGTCGTAATGGCGGCTGAATGTCGCCAGTGTCCCAGGGAAGGATATTGCGTTGCCTGTGCCGATGATGATGAGATCGATGGTCGAACAAGAGACAATCGATTTACCATAAGATTTCCCAGCTCTGAGGATCGTCATTAACGATACCTTTCATACTTGAATATGCATGAGGGACAGGATGAGATTCGGCGCCAGCATGAGTCGATGCAGACATCGTATGAGTCTGAGGAGAAGGTAAGTGATGTATAAGTGATGTGATGGAGACAAGACACTCACGGAGTTTTTATTCACCGTGGTTGGCTTGCAAACCTTCGAGATGGTTTGCGTAGAATGAACCTGAAGGCCTCTGCAACCAAACGTGGATAGAATATTGGTCTCATAAAATCGTAGTGCTTGGACTCCCAAGTTCTACTTACCAGGTTCCGATACCCCGGTCCTCTGTGGTCCTTTTGGCTGTGTACGTATGATTTTACTCAATTATGTGGTATCAGTGATCAATGATTATCAATATAATCCTGGATTTTCTGCATGCATATAAGATAGGGCTCATGGACGATGTACGCACCTACGTCATAGCTGATTTTGGCAGGGAAAACAACGAAAATCTTAATACCACTGCAATTGGGACCAAAATCACTAAGATGAAAGTGAAATAAGCCTTTTATGGGATAAATGCACAACTCTGCGCAGCCAGATTTTTTAATTTTTTGGAAAATATGTATCGGGTGGGTGAAGAAGTTTTAAACTTTGCGTGTCAACTGTGAGCTAACGATGTTGAAATGAAAAAATCTGGCTGCACAGAGTTGTGCATATACAGTATCTAGAGCTCCCTGCTGTCTTCAACTGACCTCCCGGTTGTTGTAGCCAGTGTCATTAAGATTTTCGTAGTTTTCTCCGCCAAATCAAAAACCACGTGACATGCGTACATCGTCCATGAGCCCTATCTTACAGTGACTTGCATTGGAAACGTATACATATTTATTGACGCTCAATCTTCGCTGCTCGTTGCGTTGATACTGTATGGCTCCGCAGTGGGTTGTCGGAATCTAAGCCTAACGTTTCCAATGCAAGTCACTGTATCTCCATAAGTTCGTTCAGGAAATTTATTTTCGTAAGTTGTTGTGTTCAGTGGATCGCGGATCAAGCAACGGTGTACGGTGGGGCTGCTCAGGAGAATCAACACATGTTTACAGCCGTCATATGGTGAACAAGCTATCCCCGAGCTTGTCCCCGAGCTTGGCTCCGCCGGGCTTTTAACACTTCTTCCTTCCTTCCCTTATCCCTTCCTCTCACAAACACCCCGTCATGTCCGATTCTACTACCGACCCAAAGACCAAATCTGCTTCCAGCGATGTCCCCGAGCCAATAGCCTTTGATATCGAGCACATGCCTGTAGCGGATGATCCTAGAAAGTGGTCGAATTTTCGAAAGGTGAGTTTCGCTCAATATGAATGCTCTTTCCCAAGTTTGACCTTGGATCTAGAATTTTGTCTTGGCACAAGTGGCTTTTGGGTCTGTCCTAGCTGGTCTAGGAGCTAATATACAGTCTGGTGAGCTGTAATCTCGACTGGAGCATGAGAAACTCACTCATTATATCCTCTACCAGCTGCAATTACTGAGATGGAAGCTGATTTGCCAGCTACCCCTTCACAGTTTAGTTTGAGTATGTCACTATTTATGCTTCTACAAGGCATTTTTCCATTGGTGTGTATTGAGCTTTACTTCTCTTGAGACTGACGCTGATATCCATTTGGCAGATGTGGGGTATGTCAGGTTTAAGCCAGTTTGGAAAGATTAAGCTTACAATCTTCGGTAGCTTCAATCAGTGAAGTCAAAGGACGGAAGGTTCGAGCTGTTTCAAAATTATTTAAGCATCAAAGATGTTTACATTCTTGCTAGCTTATCTACATCATCTCCATGATTCTCTTCACTGCTGGTTCGGCCGTAGTTGCTACTAGCAACAGTATCGGACTGTAGGTTTCGGTCAATATTCGCTCCGACGAATAATATCACTCACGCACCAATGAAGATTGATCGGCTTCCGCTGCCTTCAGGCTGCAGGGTGTGTTTTTTTTCGTTACTTTGAATCTTACTTTGGATCTCATTCATCGGTAGCTCGAGTGCTGTATTATCTATTGGAGCGGCTACATTGGCAGATATCTTCGACCCGGCAGAGCGAGGAAGAAAAGTGCGTCTCAAAGATCGTATAACCACTTCTGATGTTAATTTCCCTAGATGGGATTCTACTACGTCGCGCCTCTCCTTGGTGCTTCTCTTTCCCCGATTATCGGTGGAGGATTGACATCCGCATTTACCTGGCGTGGCGCGTTCTGGTTCTGCACCATAGACGGAGGCGTTGTCTTCTTGTCTTTCCTCCTATTGTTCAAAGACACATATCGTTGCGAGCGCAGCTTGACTTATCAGAACGTGTTGAAGGTGAGATTGAGGGAAGCTGCGCGGAAGAAAGCATTGGGCGAAGAGAAGGCTGAAATCACGAGTGAAGATACTGGGGGAGATTCAGCTCATGAAAAATCTACTCAGAATCTTAAAAAACAAGACGTAACCGTAACCGAAGCTCCAATCACGGGTGAAGATACTAGGGGAGATTCAGCTCATGAAAATTCTACTCAAGATCTTGAAAAACAAGACATCACCGTGACCGAAGCTTCAAAAATCATTCCTGAGGTCAAACTTGGACTGAGGGATATCAACCCGTTTACGCCCATGCTGCTTACTATACGTCGAACTTACAATGTGTTTATGCTTCTTGCATCTGGTACGCACTGGAATACTTTTCTGCACCGTCTCTTCTGATCTGCATCCAGGTTTTAACTTTTCATTCGAATTTGTTGTTATATATACGACCTCCCGCTCTTTAAGCACCTATTATCACTATAGCCCTGTCAAAATTGGCTTGACTCTTCTAGCTTTTGGCCTTGGTTCGCCGATGCATTTTTGCCATATCTTTCGTATGCTGATAACTTTGTAGGCACGGTGATCGGGAGTCTCTTTGGTGGACGTTGGTCTGATTACCAGCTGGCCCGATTGAAAGCCAAGAATGGTGGACAGGGTACTCCTGAGGTGCGGGATAATTGCTTTTTGAATCCTACAGCTCACTTAGCTTGCGAACATAGATGCGTCTGAGGAGCACCGTGCATGCGTTGGTCATGTTTCCGCTATGCGTAGCCGGATTTGCATGGGTGCTTCAAGAACGGGTTCATATCGCTGGAGTCTGTGTCATGCTATTCGCCTGTGGTTTTCTGGCCTAGTCAGATTCTAGTTAAACTAAAGATATATCGCGTCCCTCATTCGTCTTTCATTTAGTGTCGTGTACGCAAGCAGCTTGACATACATTGTGGATTCAAATCTCGGAAGATCAGGGTCAGCTATTGCTTTAAACAGTTTTTTTAGATGCACACTCGCGTTTATAATGGAAGAAGTCGCGGTTCCTATGCAGGTTAGCGAACCTTATATTGATTTGTGCGCTTTCTTTTTGTTAATTGTGCTATACTTTATAGGATGCTTTGGGGGATGGTGAGTCTTTTCCCCGCGTGCAATGCTTCTGGTCAGTTTCTGATGCCAGTGTCGTAGGTTGGATGTATACCATCATCGCTGTTATCATCGCTTTGACTAGTTTGCTCATTGTCGCGGTTATATACAAGGGTGCTCAGTGGAGGGCCGAAGCGGATGCGCGCGAGCTGGCGGCACAAGAAAAGTTATAATTAATAGTCATTTCGCAGTCTCGCAACAGTTATGGATGATCTAGCTGTTGAATATTTTAAATTGAGCTAGTTACAAGCTACGGACACTCGATCATACTTCCTGTTATCTTATCTAGTTTCTATGGTATAAGTACTCCGCTCCCTGTATTTCCGCTTCTTTACTTGTTTGTCCCGCTCTTCCATGAGCTTACGGACAAACGTTCAATTGACTCCATTGCTCCGTTCTTAGTCTTCCGAGGGGGGTCTTCCGATTATTCCAACACTAGCCTAGAGTGCAACCAAAGCACAAGGATTCTAGGTGATATATGAATGTAGATCGCGGTATTGGCCACCTTACGAATAGAATAGTTGTTTTTTTCTCCTTTCTTCAAGTTCAAAGAGGTAACTTTCTGTCTGTTCATAACTTAAATCCCTTTGAACCCAGCTCCATTGGAAACGGTCCTGCAAGATATTCAAACTTTCTCCAATCTTGCGTGTCCGAAAATTCGGGCTAAGAGCAAGCACGTCGGGATTCTTTGAACCAGTCAACTGTCCTCAACTGTCCTCAAACGCTGACTCATCGCATATGGATTGGGATGCATCCAACTTTACAGCTTCTTTCTTGTTCGTGATGTTTTTTGGTGTCTTGTTAATTCTTCGATGGATCTCCCCCGCCAATGTTATCATTGGCGGCTAAAATTTACTCCTAGGAGTTATTTTCGCTGATCTTCATCAATTTCCTCACATCATGAACATGCCAAGCACATATACCGTGTCCACCCAGGCCACTCAGCCCACATAAATGGTGCAATGAGTATGTCCATGGGTTCGGAGCACCATGAAATGTGATTCTCGAGTCGTATATATGACTTAGGTCATTGTCATCGTCGTTACCCCTATTTAGCAACATTGTAGACATGCTGAGTGCATATACCATGTCTGTCTGACCTGGCAGCCCTACCCACTGAGAGGGAGCTAAGGGTTGGGCATTGTGGCAATGACGGTGTAAATGCACTTTGAAACATATATGTATGATTCAGATGTTGGCAACAATTCTGCCCCCCTTTTGTGTTTCCTCTCACTGTGTCAACTGAGATCACTGAAGGCTTGATGCTAAAAGATGTACTACAAGGCACGAGCACTTATATCCCGTGGATGCTGTAGATTGCCAGGTGTATACACTATACCGTGGCTGGCAACCCCTCTCTAATTCCACTTGAATGCATTACACTGTTTAAAGTCTAAATATTGATCTATGTAAATTGGACAGAAAGCCATCAATGCATAGTGCTGCTGGTTCTCTTCTTACCATCATCATCAGAGCCTCATCCCTCAGCTCTAAGCCTGTGTCAAATGGCTATCGATTCAGATAAATGCTTGGAAGAACTAAAGCGAAAGCCTGCAATAGGCTTCACGTATGTTTTATCCTTTTTAGCCACCATAGCTATTGTTCACAATTTACATAGCAACATTTCCGTTACTTTGGAATTGCCCACTTTGCCTCTCTCCTTCCCATCAGTTACTACAGGCCCACTTAAACCTGCACGCATCCTTGCTGCCCTCCGCAAAGTGACCTCATCCCCAAAGAAGAGACACAATACTCTTGCTCTTGCTATCAACATAGGAAACACAGAGTTTGTGTTCAATGACAACCAGCATCTTTACCTTTTACCTCTACGTCTTGCAGTCTAAAACAGAAACTATGTCCCAACTGATACTGGCAGTTACTACTGGGCCTTCATTCAGTGGGAAAACTTGCCTTATTCAAGCTCTAGCTTCCATTGTCAGCGAGCTTGGGGCAAACAAGCTCTTCTTCGGGTCCAATAGCACTGCAGCAGCAATAGCCATCAGAGGTACGCATATGGCGGATGGCAACATCTCCTCACTAGGCTTCACTTTTTCTCCATTGACTTCTTAACCTGCACAGGAGATCCATTCTAGTCATTCTTTTCTCTGAGACCAGTTTATTACCCATCAGGTACTGCAGGATTGGACTCGCTCTGGGATTCCTGACATATCTGCTTGATCTCCTGCCAAACCATTTTGCAAAAGCTGCACTGGAGAACACTAGAGATGGGCACGAATGGCAAATACTCATGAATACTCATGAGTTTCTAACCATCCGTCACTCGCGAATAGGTAGTTACGAGTGGCGAATATATTCATCACACGAGTACCAACTCGAGTACAAATACCAGTTTCGAGGTCACGGATATTCATGGTACTTTACTCATGGATATTCGTGAATATTCGCCAATAAATAGATCTAAAATAATGTTCCCATTGCATTGATTGAACCCTCGCGGACTGTTAAAGAAATTATTTAATAAGTTATACAAGTATACCACTGTACCATCTTAACATACTTCGATTTGTATTTACCTGATATAACTGCAATAGTTGGACATTAAGACCGCCATATATATAGTTGACACATCACTAAAACTTACCGGGCGCGCGCGCCAGCGAACGACCTAACGATTGTTCTAAGCATACACCGTACACAATTCCCTCATAATTAAAAAAGTCCATTTTTCGATTGTAATTGTAAGTAGAGTTAATCTTACAATTACTTTCAAAACAATACGCTGTATGGCGCCCGCGTGACAATGACATTAAGCAAAAACATTAAGAAAGCATTGAGCAAAGCAAAGCAAAGCAAAAAAAAACAC
Organism: Gymnopus androsaceus JB14; assembly: GCA_009733575.1. Classification (NCBI taxonomy): domain Eukaryota; kingdom Fungi; phylum Basidiomycota; class Agaricomycetes; order Agaricales; family Omphalotaceae; genus Gymnopus; species Gymnopus androsaceus. The sequence goes on from ML769887.1 coordinate 33,826, forward strand.
AACGATCGTCAACCCTGGGCTGAGCAAGCGACCGAACCATCCAGATGCCCTTTTTCGACGACAAGAATATGTCTATATTCGCATTGGAAGACTTCATCATAGATGGGGAAGGACTGGTGCACGTTTGAAGAACCCCGCAAAGCTAATGATGTAGTGGTATGCAACATGAAGCTCTGCATCCTCGATTTTGCCGAGCGAAAGGGTAGCAGGCCCTCCAAGTCGTTCTGCAACCCGAATTGATGAAAACGCCATGGCGGCGACCCGAGTCCAGCCACTCATGACGCGATAGAGCCCATATAGACTACGCTGACGGAGAGCAAGGTCTGCTGATCCAAATCCCAGATCACCACCATCCAGCATACCAGGGATTGCACTCATCACTTTGAGGTTACGTTCCTCACGCGACGAAGCATCCAAGTCACTCCCCAGCTCGCCATCCTCACGATCATCTTCCCTGAGCTCATAGAGGTATCGGTCTGCCATGAGGAGTTCCTCGGTGAAAGAGACACGAAAAATCTCCGAGAAGACTTCACGAGCCACATTGTCAGGAATTCGGTCAGGAAATTGCTGGCCATTCCATGACACGATAACAGACTGGATGTTTGTGAGATCAATGTTCTACAATGGACCGTAAACAAGAATAATATTGAAAGAATCAGAAACAAACTCACAAAGCCACTGGTCTGGTCCTCATTAACCTTTCGTACCACATTTCGCATTACCTCCCGATTGCGTGCTGCCCTGGAATCGTTGCGTGTGCCGCCATGAACCATTAATCCTAGTAGTGCCCGCCATTGATTGGGTC